>JAOPSE010000756.1:0-300909 GCA_029449295.1 Zea luxurians | reverse complement strand
ATAGTGCTGCAGGTATGAAGGTGAATCGTCAAGTCGCCCGCACCCACTGAACAGTCACCCACACCCACTGAACGGTGGACCACGGCGCGCGGGAGATGACTCGCCAGATCGCGCGTACCCGCCGCATGGTGGGGACCACCTCGCGCTTGGAATATTTTAATCGTTTCTCGGCAATGAGCTCAGGGAAGGTGTTTTCGGACCTTCGGCATTCTGAAGCCTAGGAGAATTTTCACGGATCAAGCTCGTTACGAAAAACGATCTAGCACCGCGAAGGGGCTACTGTTGGGGGTCTGCTTCGTCGCCGAAGGTCCTGTAAGAAGAAACACCTTCAGAACATCAACACAGAAGCAATGCCGAAGCTACCATCCAGGGAGCTTCGACATAGTAACACGCCTTGAGACGAAGGGTTGCACCGACTTAAAGATGCAAAGACCGATCGGCCCATGATAATATGTGTCATGATTGTAACCAGTTATAAGGGACATGAATGTAAATTCACACAGGCTGCGCCCTGTGCCTATAAATAGATGAACAGTACCCCCGTACTGTTCACTCTAGTTGGTATTCACTCACGCATCACGCTTGTACTCTTGCCTTCTATCAAGCTGAAGGTACAAATGTAATTCAATACTGTTCATATTATTCATAATGATAAAATTAAAGATATATCATGATGTCATATGATTATCCATGTTATTTTTCATGTTTCATATACTTCGTCTTTCATTGATTTATACTGTGATTATGAAGGTACGTCCTTCATAACCTTCATCCAAAGATCATTATATCCTCAGGGAAATAATGCTTCGAAGGACGAAGGGCATTAACCATTAACCTATTCTCGTGTTGCCTTTTTCTTAATTCATAGCATTTGAGAACAAGTCCCCAAGAGATGATCTTAACATAAACCAAGTTAAGCTACAAAACTAAAACAAAAAGGGCTTCCTTCTGAAGTTGCAAAGAGGATGACATTCAAAGAACAAGTTTTCTAAAGAACCTTAATAAGCAAACCAATACCATGAAAGCAAGCCGTAACCTTCTCCTCACCACTGGAGAACCCTAACCCGAATCTTGGGGCGAGATTCTTTTAAGGGGGGAGGGCTGTAACACCCCAGGTGTTACTCAGGATTTTCCCTCCACACCCACATTTGTGAACATTATCACATGTGAATTTAATTGAGCAAAAGGCACCAAATTGAAAAGCAAAAACTTAAACATGTCTTTTTCATCTCAAGAACCATACCATAACCACATCATGCACCTCAAGTTGGAAAAATATTAAAAACCCTAGAACTACCCTAAGTAAGCCATTTGAGCACAAAAAGGGGAATTTAGTGAAAAGACTATGAAAAACATAAAATCATAATTTGGACCAATTAACGAAGTTGTAGTACACTAAATAAGCTACAAAAATATAGTAAGGAAGTTTAATCAAAAGGATTTTGCAAAATTCTCTAAACAGCCACTTAAGTGAAGACTCAATTGGAAATTCAGAAATTCGGAATTCTGAAATTTGACCTCCCCTTCTTAATCAGCCGTGTTCACCTAGTTCCAAGACTCAAATCTGCTAGGTCCAAATAACAAATTGGCGCCAAATTACCTTAGGCATGTCTTGGAAAAATTTGGAGACAAGTCTCAGCCGTTTGACATGATCTTGGCACGGATTTACCTCGGGACGCAGCAGCTAGACACTGACAACTTGGAGACGCGACAACTCACTGTACACAGCCAAAAACCCGTCGGCTCACGCACAAAAACGAGAAAGCATACCCCGGGGAACATATCTTACAATACGATCTTGCCCAAATTAGTGAAGATTTGAAGCCTATCAGCGTTAGAACAGGAGAAGAAGCGATGTGCCACGTGCTTGAGCGCGGCTGACGTGTCAGTGCACGCCTGCCCGCGCGCCCACGCCGAGCCATGCGCTCGCACGCCCGCACTGGTCCACGCCCGACCGTGCACCGCGCCCGCGCCTATAAGAGCAGCACGGCCTCGACCGTACTCCCTCAGCACCGCACCCAACTCCCTAGAGCCAGTCCGCAGCTCCGGCGACCTCCCATGACCCGCCACCACCGCTAGAGCTCGGTCGCCATGGCCAAACCTTTTTCCGACCACCTCCAACCAATCTAGTGCCTCAGCTAGCTTCCCCACAGCCCCGTAGAGCTCCCCGAAGCAAGAAACCAAACGCAACCTCACCAGAGACGTCGTTCCACCCTCACCGAAGTTGTTTCTTCCACCGGCGTGCGTGGCCACGACTAACCGGTAAGCCATAGTTCGATTACTCGTGCATGGTTTAATCGAACTATACCGCCGTGGTTAGGCGGGACACTCGCCGCCGACGAGCTACCCTGCCTGCGCACGAGGTCCGACCGACTCCGATCACCGCCAGCGACGAGCCGACCATCGACGTGACCGCCGTGACCTCCCGACCTCCTTGGACACTTCACCGGAGCTAGATCGCCGCCGGTAAGCCTCCCCGCCCTTTTCTCCGCCGTGGTTACTGTTCCACTAAGGATAGGAGCGCGGGTTAGATTTAGGTTAACCCTAGGGGGTTTTCTGCGATGTCTGTGACCCACATGAATAGTATACCGAGGGCTTATCTGTGAGAGAAAGTAGAGAATAGAACTAGGGACTTCAGCGCAAATATGAATTTCTTTTCCTTTTCGAATTTCTTAGTTATTAAATCTGCAGCAAACTTGATAAATGCATAACTTAAGGAGTATTCATCAAAATCTGGTCAAATTAATTTTGCTGGACTCTGTAAAATATGAACTGTCAAACAAAAATAGTAAACCCCATGTTTTCTGTACTTTTTGTTAGAGTTTTGAATTAAATTAGAAAACTACCCAAACCTTAATAATACAGAGATAAATGGAAATACTTCTTGACTGGGCTTGAGAAAAATTGTGGAGACACTCACCTAGTAGATACACTGTTTAACAATAATAAACACCACACTATACAAGACTAAGCCAGATATATCCATTAAAGTCTATTTCTGCCCAAACATTAGGAACATGAAAAAGGGGATAGAAAATAGAAACCAGAGGGTGACCACATTTTTCTAGTATGCCTAAGTGATTTAGATCATAGGATACATTTATGGAACCCTGGTCTAGTACTGATCTAAGGTTATAATTTTATTTAGGTATTAATAAGTTACTAAAGGCCATGATTAAAATATAAGGGCACATGCAATAATGGCAAGAAAAATTCAGTAGACCCCTTACCCCTAACACACCACTGCAAAAATGGTAACGACCCCAAACCATCACACTAAGTGAGTTAAAGAAATAGAACTTGGATTTTGCCAATACTTCAAATAAATCAAAAGAAAGACTAAAAATGGGAAACAATGAGCAACCCTATTTTACCTAAGTACTTATGATGTAAACTACCAGAGAAAAATATAAGACTCAGGTAAAATGGGATGAAATACACCTCACCCCCCTGCCCCATGAAAAAGACCATATATTCCAAGAAATTTTACAACCCTTCCCTATAAGCAAAATTAACCAACTTGAAGAATGATTGCTCTTGTGCAAAGAAGAAGATAGAAAAATTAGGAAATCTGTTGTTTGACATTTTTCAATTATAGTAGTAGTGGAAATCACCACTAAGCCCCCAAACATTAGAAAATCACCATAAATTAACCAGTAGGTATCCTTGGCTAAAATTTGGCATAAAGTCATATTATTACACCTAGATACCAGCAAAAATAAACCTTAGGTAAAATCCACTCCTAGAAGAGAGTTGTAGTTCAAAGCACCTCCTCTGCCCTAAATTTTAATATTTTTGTGTGGAGAAAACCATTCTCATTTTAAGCCTCAATCTTCGAGACTGAATAAATAAACCAGTAAGAAGCAACTGTAATTTTTGCAGAATTTTTGTAAAATTCTAAAATCAGTGTTGTAGTTCAAAGCCACTCTAAAAGCCCAAGTAGGAAAAGGGAAAGAAAGGATTGATGAAGTACTGAATTAAGCCATAAATAACTTCAGCCAAGAACCATATTCAGTCTTCACTAAGACATTGAAGGATTGTTAAGTACAACCTTAATCCAACTTCCTAGACTGGCCACACCTACTTCTAATTACCAAGTATATCCCCTAAAATCTTAAATAATGGAACTAAAACCTGTCCTACTAAATTGGGTACTTCACCTTGCATTTTAATTATTAAATTTACATATAATAGCATACATGTATCTTATTCATTGCATTCATTTAGATTGCAACCTCGTTGATGGAGAGTACGTGCTCATCCCGAGCAAGGAGTTGCCCAAGAGGAAGTCGAGGAGCCAACTCCAGAGCCTGCCACCGAGGATCTCCCTGCAGCCCCAACTTTTGAAGGCAAGCCCTGGTTTTATGCCTAACCGTTTATATATGCTATTTTACTACACTTAATGTTTGTAGGTTTGTAATGTGCACTTAAGTGTAGGAGTTGCTTGAAACCCTAGTTGCATAAACTCAGGATTCCTTTTTTTGAGATGGATACTAGTATGCTAGGTTGAGTAGCTGCTTTGCTAATTAGGGATCTCAGTAGAATTCGAGTGATTTTCTAGCACTCGTGCAAGGTCAGGAATTGATTGTCTATGGACTTGGATCCAGGGTGGATGCCTTGTCTATGAGACAGAAATGGAATTAAGGATTAATGTGTGGATACCTGAGTCAAGCGTTTGAACGTACTAGACACATGTCGGGAAATATGGTAAACCGATAAGCCTAGTACCTGATTGAACCTGCCAGCAGACTTTACTCCTCACTGGACCTGAGACGGGTTCTCCCATGCTAGCTATGGTGGGTACAAGTTGCGGCCGTTGCACGGCGGCAGCCGGGGGACAATTGGAGCATTGTATGCCAAGGCCGTGAGCCATGTTCTGTTGCTAAGGAATCGATGGGACGATTGACGTGTGTGGGGATGGAGTGCCCTTACACGTCGTGTGTTTAGGTTTATCTTGCAAGGTTAAAACTCAATTCGAATCGTCTGCTTCTCGCAGCTAATGAGACTACTTGACCCCTTGTACTACATTGAGTAAAAAAGTGAAATGAGGTTTTACTTGAGATAACATGTTGATTGTACTAAATGATTGTTTACCATGTATGCTTAGAAAGGAGCAAACTTAGCTTAATTAAATATGCTAGAACTAGAAAAGCTAAAATTGTTTTTAGACTCAGCTAATGTTTTTGGCAAACCAAACCCCTCAGCCAAACAAACTTCATGGTCTAAATGTAGAGGAGTAGACTCCCTCACACTAGGTAAGTCTATCTGAGTATTAGTATACTCAGCCTTGCTTGTGGCATATTTTTTCTGGTACACTATAGGATATGGTTGATGGTGTGACTTGGCCTTCACCCTGCCACCGGGTGGATGGTCGAGTGGGATGCTGCCTCGACAGGAGAGGACCAGGAGGAGTAGTGGGCTAGGCCGTGCCCTATTCCTCAGCATCGACGTTATCGATTATCCGCTGCATCTAATTACGAACTTGTTATCTTTTATTAAAACTCTGATTTATGTAATAACTCCAGTACTTTAATTTGTGGTTTCATGTTTATTGTATTCTCTCTGGGCCTCACCATCATGTGAGCTAATGGTATTCGATCCTTGGTAAGTGGCTTTATCGGACTAGATCCAAGGGACTGATGGGTTATTCCGATTTAAGTGTGTTGCTGCCTCCAAGGCATGACTCGGGCACTTAAGCTGGAATAATTCGGGTGTGGCTACCACAGAAGAGCTAAGATACCACCTAAGTGAAAGGTGAAGAGGCTCCAAAATCGTTCCTAAGGAGATGCAGAGCTTAAATGCCACCTAAGTCAAAGGTGAAGAAGCTCCAAAGTCATTCCTAAGGGAATGTAGAGCTTAGCTCCAAAGTCGTTCCCAAGGGAATGTAGAGCTGAAATACCACCTAAGAAAAAGGTGAAGAGACTCCAAAGTCGTTCCTAAGGGGATGTAGAGTCTTATCTTTTATGTTTCATGCACTAACATCATTTGCATCATGCCATCACATTATATTGCATCATGACATTGGATCATACATCATTTTGCATCAACAAGAGCAATGGAAAAATGGGAATTTCTCCTTTAGCTTCGGCAAAAGATTTGTGAAAGAGTATTAAAAGTGCACAGTTCACGCTTGAAACTACTGCCACGTGTAATTTATGCTTTCAATAATGCTATTCCTACGCAATAATTATACCAAGAATCAAGCATCATACAATAGCTTTAGCAAAGAAGGGGGATTCCTTTCTGAAGCGTGAAAGAAGGGACAGTGTTTTTTCGCCGCAGGCTCAAAAACGGTATGTACGAAGGTTCCATGCTTCATAAAGAAATAAATTACATCAATATACATACAAATTGTTTACAACTGTTTCTTACAAACTAAGAATCATTTCCCAGGGCATTTAACTACCAAGAATACAAAGATTTTAGTCCTCCTTGATGACTGTATCGGCAGCTTCGTTTAGAAGCCTGTCGACTGCTTCGTCATAGCTTCATCTGCAATTTTGATAATGTCCAACGCCTCTTTGATGGACAGGTCGGCTTCTGGATCGTATGGCTTCGGAGGGGGAGATAGACCAGTTGCACCGTAGTATGTGTTTGTTAGTTTCGAAGCTAAAACAGATTACGAAGCTAGACCACAATAGATGTACCTATAAGCCTGGCGCGCTCATCAACTTCTTCAGCTCTTTTAGCTTCTTCTTGAGCGTCGTGAGATTCTTTCTCATTTTTCTTAATAGCTTCATTAGCTATCTCACGTCTGCCCTTCATCCATACCTCTGAGTAGAATTTCCCACCTAATGCAGAAGCTTTGGCTAAAGAATTTTTAATGTCGTCGGATGAGAAAACAAATTCTGGCTGAGCAACAGCCTTGGCATGATCACAGCTGACCTTTTGTAGAATTGATACAACCCCGTGGGCGCCGGCGAAGGCACAAAATCCCCCCTATCACTAAGAATTTCTTCAAATGCTTCGGCCTCACCACTGATCAACTAGATAACTCCATCGGGGTCACCGTGGATGAATTTTTGCTCGGAGGAGAAGGCTCCAACTTTAGAGAAACTGTTCTTTAAAATTTTAGCGCACTCCATGGATATCTCATAGCATTTTCTTTGCCCGCGTGAAGCTCATCAACATTCTTTTGTGCTCTTGATCTTTCAATTTCGCATATCTCATGCTTTACCACCTCAACATCAAAATTTTCAGTTGCTTCGGCAACTTTCCTTTCATCTCTTGCACTTCAGCTTTGTGAGCTTCTGCTTGAGCAGACATCTTGGCCTCACTAGACTTCAGCCTTTCGACTAGAGATAGCAAAATCTTATCTTTAGCGAGAGCTTCATTCCTCAAAGTTATAACCTCGATCGGAGATTACTAAGTGCCATTTGGCAACTCTCATCTTCGGCATCCTTTTAGGCCTTCAAAGCTTTACTCAGGATTAGACCGTGCAAAATAAAACAAAAGAGTAAACAACAAATGTAAGAACTACTGAAAAATAGTTCGGAAAGTACTAAAATAGGAAGGCAATATAGGAAGTCCTCTTCGTCATCCCCTCCGTATACAAGGACCCTCGGGGGTACTTTAGGTCCCTAGCGTAATGCTCTACTTCAGCAATCTGCTTTGAAGATAGCTGCTTTCTCGAAGCATGTCGAATGATGAATTCCAGCTCTTTATGAGGTGCTTTGGGGGCAGGATGTTTAGATCCCTCGGGACCACTCTCTTTTGCCAGTTCTATTAGCCCAGCTTCTGAAGGCCCAGCTTCGGTAGGAGCGATGGCCGTGCTCGTAGCAACAGCTTCTTTCGCATCCTCAGTTTTCCCGCTAGAAGCTTCGGCAGAAGCGGGAGCTGACATCTTCATGGATCCAAAATAGCGTCTAATACACTTGCCATTCTCCTTTTTCTTGGAGTCGCTGCGGAAACACTTGATGGCTTCGGCAGTTCTATTGTAGTTGCTGGGCTCAGTACCTTCAGCTGTTCTGTTGCCTTCTCTGATTTCGGCTCTTCGACCAGATCTGTACGAGTTTCGATTGGCATGATAGGACCTGATTCTGTGGTAGAAGGGGCAGTTTCTGCACCTTTAATAAGCTTTGGCACATCGGCCGTCTCAATGCGTCTCGGTCTATGTGTCAAGACTTTCACTTTCTTCGCCTTCGACGCACTAGAGGATGCCAAAGCAGCAATTTTATGTTTCTCACTTGTTTCCGAACAGGAAAATAGTAATCAGGGTAGACAAACCCGATAACATCAAAAACCCTGTTTAGCCTCTTTTTCCCTCAAACGCCGAAGGCGACTGTCATAGCTTTGTCTTCAGCCTTCGAGTAGGCTCCAAGTAGCTCACCACTGGTTGCTTCTATAGCATCTAGCCAGTCATTGTTTGGTTCATCAAATTGGCTTCTATATCGAAAGGTATACTTGAGATAGACCAAGCCACCCTGACTAGAGCCAGCGGCAACCTCCTTTGGCATTTCCCATCCACTTGCAAGAGGTCATACTATGTAAGCAATGTGCTCTTGAACCAAGTCTCTTGTGCCCATATAGGTGCACACTGTGTTGAAAGCTGCCTCGCACGCTTGTAGATCATTCCCAAGTGCAATGGATGGCCTCCTAATGCCGAAGCGAAACCATATAGGGCGCTGAATAATCCCTTTCACATCCTCCCTCTGACTCAGGTCATTCTTCACGTAAAACCACTCCTGCATCCAAGAGCCTGACCACCTTTTCCGAAACGTGGGCACAGGGTAACTCGCCTTAGATCAAGGCATGAAGTTGTAACAACCAAAATTGTTGTGATAATGTTCTTTTTCGGTCGCCTTCGTCTGATAAGACAGCTCATGAATATTGCAAAAGCATCTTGCATCTAGATCTAGTCCTTGACTCCTCATGGCCTAGATCAAACCCCCACTCTAATAAGAGCTTCGGGGGTAATCTGATGAAGATATATTTCAAATGTTTTCAAAACTTCGACTAGCACCTTATGAAGCGGGAAACGAAGCCCAGCCTTCATGAAGCTCTTGAAGACTACCACTTAATCGCTTTTTGGTAGGGGAACGGTGTCCTCTCCCCAAGCCCTCACTATAGATACATCATGAAAGTATTTCCCCTTCATCGATTCAATCTGACCTTGCTTGATGGTGGATTTCCCAAAGACAGCATGGCTCGGCCTCCATGGTTGGTCTTCGATATCTTCATTTCCACTCTCTACGTTAAAACTCTCACTATCGCTGGAGTTCTCAAACAACGCGGCTAGCATCTCGTTGGTGATTTTCTCTGTGTTGGTATTCTCCATAGCTTCATAAAACCCGCCAGTGCGGGGTCAGTGATCTTCTTCTCCTCAGCGATTCAGATGATGGTTGGGCAGATGCCAAAGTTCAAAAGTCAATGGAGCTCGAGAAAGCAAAGAAAGTTAAAATAGCACACACAGTACAACCAGCTAGATAGCACGAAAAATACTCACGACACAGGTTTCTATATATACACTCAAAGCCCCACAGCTCGGTGGGCCCCATGGGTCAGGATGATTCGCTATTCTAGCGAAGGGATGGTGTTTTTTCGGACCTTCGGCTAAAGGCCTTTGTTCACGCCGCAGTCTGAATTTGTTACAATAAAATAAATCTATACTATGAGGGGCTACTGTTGGGGGCCTTCTCCTTCCGAAGGTCCTAAAAAACATGATTAACCATTTGCTTTCCCCATAAGCTATTACAAGAAGCTTTGTCTTCATGATACAAGCCTCTTCCTCATGATGAAGGCACACAAGATGAAGACAGATCTAAAGAGGATAAGAGTAAGCGCCGAAGCTATCACCAGATGAACAACTTCGGCTCACAATGGAGATGAAGTATAATGATGATGTTGACCGAAAGAGGAAAAGACTACTTAGTCCTTAATAACTTGTATTATGATCATATGTGAATATTGGGGACATAAATGTACTTTTACCCGGGCTGCGTCCCATGTCTATAAATAGATGAATAGTAGCACCGTACTGTTCATGCTAAATTGTAATCACTCTCTCGCGTCTTCACCTTCGAGCAACCCGAAGGTATCAATGTAATATTAATTTTGTTGATGTTGATACATGTTTGATAGAATATGAATATGAAGGAATTATTGAGATGTAATTTCTATCTTTGCCCTTTCGCATTCATGTTCACATATTGAATGATGGAGGCCTGTCCTTCATGACCTTCGTCTGATGATCATTATACCCATGGGGAGATAATGCTTCGGAAGACGAAGGTCCCTAATAATTCACAATTGTGTTGCCTTGTTCTTGATTCACATCATTTGAGAACAAGTGACCAACAGGCTCATAAGTCATTTATAAGGGAATACAGAGTTAGACAAATCACAAAGTAAAGGTGAAAAGGCTCAAAATTCGTTCCTAAGGGAATGCATAGTCATTTATGTTTTGATGTATCTTCATCAAGATGTCTTCGGCAAAGCGCACACTATTGCATCATATCATACACTTGCATAAGCATCTTCATAAGGTAGGGACCATAGCATTAGGACATCAAGTGTCACACCTGATCTTAGAAAGCAAACCGGCTGCGAACCATGTAAGTGCCAGGATTAGAACTCACGTACACAGTGATTACAGAACTGACTCATCACAACACAATGATTCGAATATTAACAAAGAGTAAGTAATAATATTAAAGACTAGAGTCATTTACATAATATAAATCAAAGTGCACATAATAGAAACGTAGCCAACGTAAACAAACCCACCATAGGTAGCTGTAACACCTCAAAATCTTATTTTGGGTACTCATTAAATAAACAAAGATTTTGACCAAAATATCTTTTAATAAGAATTTTCTCACCTTTTATGTCACATCTCCTAAAAACTAAATGTGGCTATAATAAAAGATCAAATGAGAAGATCACTAAGTAAACTAAAGTTATCCCTTTGTTTGCCTATACATTGATAGGTATTCTCTAAAGAAATTTAAATAAATCATATCTAATATAAACTATACAATAGGAATTATTTCCCCAAAATAAACTATTTATATGAAAATTACATATCTAGAAATATTTGCAAAATAGGATAATAAATATATATAAAAATATAATGGCATCTGATGCTAGTTCTTATGATTGTGCATTTAATTGAATTTGAAATCCAAAACCAAGTTTGAATTTGAATTCAAGATGAAAATACACAAATATAAAAGAAATGGAATATAGAAAAAAAGAAGAAAAGGAGAAATAAAATTGGACCTACATGGGCTGAATTACCCCCATGCGGCCTAGCACCATTTTACCTTCCGTTGTCCTAGCTCATTCCCCTTCACCGCTTGGCCCAATATACCCCGCACAGCCCACCGGCAGTGCCCGTGCTCCCTGCCTAACGGGGCCCACACAGTCAACCACCTTTGCAATGGTATGCATGCGCTGGTGCTCTCTAACAGGTGGGACCCTGACGTTGGGTTCATCCTCTCCCCCAAATCCTCTGCTCGCTGCAATAGACCGCGCCGCAGAACCTGGATTCCGCTGGTGAATTTGCTTGCCTTGTTGTAACCACTCGGTTGTGTTGCACGCCGGCTGACCCCCCTCGTGCGGGGCCTATAAGTCTACACGCGCGCTAAAACCCCGGGTGCATCATTGAGCCAACAGAGAAATCAGAATGGGAGAGAGATAAGAGGGGCTCTGCGCAGCGTAGGGGCGTTGTCCGTGTCAGCTCTTGGCCTTGGTAGCGCGACCCGGGGCGAGGCGTGCTATCGACGGCAGTAAGGGACACCTGGGAGACTGAGAATTCCTTGATGTTGGCCGCCGCCACCATAGATCCGCTCCTCGTCGGACACATGTGCGACTGCGTCATTAATTGAGGTGAAAGGACATCCACGCAGTTTTCCTTTCTCTCCTCAGCTTGTAGCACCAGTTATAATTGAACTTGGGACACTAAATTGTGCCATCGCGGGTGCGCTGGGCACCACCGTCCTTGGCCACCGGAGATGGTGATCATCCAGGGGCATCGGATCCTCGTGATGCGGCTTGGATTAGATCTCACCCCTGAAATAATCTGAGTCGTAGATCTAGCAGCGAACGGATAGGATTAGGTTTGGATACAGCTTGGATTGGGTCATGCACGCTGCGATGAACGGACTAGATCAGGCGGATCCTATGCCCCCTCGGCATTGCAATTTGGGCCCTCGTTTTCTAATCCTGCGGCCAAGACTTCAAGATACCCCTTCGCCATGCCGATTTGCTAATGAGCCCTTCGACTTTAACAAAATCAACCCGCCGTCCTTGTGCATATATGAATCAGCACAAAACAGTCCTAGATTTTACAAACTTAGCCCTAGACTTTTTAAATATTAAAGTCGTCGTCCAAGTTCAGGGGAAACTATATAATAAATAAGGAAAATTACTTTTAAAGTATAAAATATCCTTAAAAACCTTAGATAATCCATAACTTGTATGTTTTAACTCCGTTTTTGTCCGTTCAAGTTGCGTTAGCTTCGTATAAATATCTACTAGCAGTAGCAACATTATTTTATCATATCACCTATGTTTATAAATAGATATTTATTTAAGCTATGATTAGTGACTCTCCCAATCAAGGGTTGACATGTCTATAATTGTATTCTAACTGTAATATGATTTCTAAACAAGTTACAATCTAGATTAAAGTGGAATTAATTATTTTGAGCATAATTTCTCATATGATGTCTAGTTTAATATTGGATCATGAAAATCTTCCGAAAACCATAATTTTATAACCGTAACTCCGAATTTAGCAATTCTCGAACCCACGATCTCGTAGCAACGTGTAGATTATTATTCTGTAGTTTGTGCTTATGTTTGGTGTGATGTTAATTTTGCCTATACCATGTTTGTTTGTATTGCTACGACTAGCAGCGAGGTTACGAGAATCTGAAGATCATCCTAGTACCTGGAAATCTTGAGTATCAAGCAAGTTGTGCCCTTGATCACTCATTTTTACCTAATAATGTTCGCTATTAATCACTGTGACATGCTCAGGTTAATTTGATGGGACCTAATAGGTTTCCCTAGCATTGTTTCTCCCTCATCTTGTAGACAGATGGATTATTTGGTAGATTTGCTATTGCTCTACCTGGATTTGGGAAACTAATGTTTCATTATGATCATGTTCCAATTATGTTGTTAATTAATTATTGTTCATGATAAGATCATATTGTTAATTGGAACATGGAGTGACCACCCAGGACAACAGTGCTACCATAATGGTGGTATGAGACGCCCTTGACTGACTAATTAGGAAAGCTAGTGGAGGACTACCTTACCCGAAAGGGGCAAGGGCAGTAGGGGAGTGGTCGGTGTAGGGAGGTTCTTGGGCTAATTTTGCTGCGATGGCGGTCAGACGAGGGATCCCTGCATTGGGGCTTCCTAGATCTGTAGCGGGTTTTCTTAAGCTAGTGGAACTTTGTAAAGGCCTCGTAATGATATCATGCCTCACTTCCTTGGTAGAGGTGTATGGGGTCCGTTCAACCCCGTGGCAAATGGGTAACACGACTTGTGGGTAAAGATGCATAACCTCTGCAGAGTGTAAACTGGTATATCAGCCGTGCTCACGGTCATGAGCAGCTCGGACCGTCACATGATTAACTTTTGGAATTAAGCAATGCTCAGCTTTATAGATCCTTTTGGGTAAGCCTTACACTTCACATGGGCTCCCACCTTTGGCGAGTTCATGCACATTATTCTCCACAACTTGTTGAGCGATGAACATATGTGAGCTCACCCTTGCTGTCTCACACCCCCCACAAGTCAAGAATAGGTGCCACAGGATGAGGCGCATGGACGACGTCGTGATGAGTTCATGAGAAGTCTAGGCTGTCGTCTCCCAGTCAACTTTGGTTGCTGGATTGTTGTCTTCATATGATGTAATTATTTAACTATTTTGTACAGAACTCCATTATATATTAATGTTGTGACATTCGTTTCTATACCATGAGTCATCATATGTGTAAGACTTGGTCCTAGCACACGTGGTGATTATGTTCGCGCCCTAGACTTGGTGCCCCCGAAACCTGGGTGTGACAGTAGCTGACTGGGGGAGGTCGCTAGCCTAATCCTTGAACTCGTCAAAGTCCTGGAACTCCTGAAGATCCGCCTCGACGCCTTCTTCTTCTTTACCTGAGCATAGATTGCACCAAAGGCAACCTGGTGTTTTGTGAAAGCAAGGGTGAGTACACATCAACGTACTCAGCAAATGTCCCATTGGGCTGAGGTGGACTAGCTTTATGTGGAGTTATGCTCAAAGTAGTTGCTTTTAGTTGGTCAGGTTTTTATTATTTGTGGAAGCCAAGTTTTAGCAATAACCAACTCGTGAATCATTTCCTCATCGAGGAACATCATTATCATCATCGAACCAAAACCATTAATAGAACCATAGCATCTCGAACCATCTGTATCTCTAATCAATGGAGCTCTCAAGGCCGCTCATAACCATAAGCACGGCTGATATATCAGTTTCATTCCTCCGCAGAGGTCGCACACTTTACCCATGAGCCGTGATTCCTTCCCAGCCTGGGTTTGCAAGACCCGATCTTCACTACTAAGGTGAATGGCCAGAAATACACTATGTAGCCTTTATAAAGATTCCCTTGGTGTGTAGTCGCCCGTTATGTTTCGCCAGTCGTACAAACACAATACTCCTCCCTAAGGTGGGTGACTAACAAAACCAAATTGAACGAACCTCGTCACCTACCCTTAGCAGAGCAAGCACTATGCCCCAGCCCCCATTGATGGCCCTACGGCGAAGCCAACTACACCCCAAGTTCCTCTAATTAATCAGCTAAGGGCGTCCCATACCACCCTCAATGTTGTACTATTTTCACGGGAGGTCATCCAGCGAACAGGTCCTTACGGAGAGGTACTCGGGAAACAGCCCGAGTCCCCTAAAGTAACACAAGCTCATCATCATAATCGAGATATCATCAGCGTATCATAAATATTCTCATCATGTTCATTGATTAAAGTAAAGAAATAGCATGAAGTTAACTATAATAACCCAAAAGGTAATCAAGGGCAAGGTAAATAGAAGGCTAGTCAATCCTTAGGTTTTAATTATGTAATGTAGGGAAATGAATTGTGGCAGAACCTCCCAAGTTATTGGGCCCACATGCACTTGTCCTTGTCTCAAAGACCTCAGACGACTATTTATATGCACCGGATAACTTAATAGGATCCGTCCGAGTGTCCTAAGGACCCCAGATAAACCACTTACAACCAAGATCGCCAGATTAAGTAAACACAAATCACACACCAACATTTTGCAGCGGAATTTCTTTATTATAAAAAGTTACAAGTTACAACAAATTTACATTATATTTATCGGAGTGATTACAAAAGTGATTCAAAGAAATAAACTTTGAAATGTTATAAATTATTTATAAGTTTGAAATATAGGTGAGCTCAATGACAATAATCAATAAGAAGCATAGAAGAGCTACTTTAACCTATAAGAAGGCTGAGCCCACCGGCACTTAGCACCATCAACAGCAGCACAAAACTAGTACCTGCAACAACATGGGTTCGAAAACCCTGAGTACGAAGTGTACTTTCGCAAGTCTTACCCGACTAAAGAAAAAGACTCTCAAGGATATGCTGGATTTACGAATCAAGGAGAGGCTTTTAGCAAGAATCAACTTAGATACTTTTGCATAAATAGCTTACTAAAGTGACTCCTTACTTTCGATATTTTAACGGCAGATTAAATATTAATAGACTTTGGTTGCATCTAGTCTAATTTCACCATCTCATCAATACAACATCATTTTTATTCATAATGTTTACATCCTGACCTAGGTTGCAGGTCAGAGATCAAGTCTCCACTGTCCGGGGATATAACGAAGATCCGAATCGATTTACTCAGCTGAGGGTCTCTAACCACACGACATATATAGCACTTAACCCTTGCATATGTCAACCATTCCTACAGATCCCCCACAACGTGAATCGGTCCGCGCTACCCGGGAGTACAGTACTCCTCCATCCAGCCTCTAGCCAGGAGGGTACACGCTACTCACACCATCTCCCACGCCCAGTGCGCTGTTGTCTTTTCACATATGGAATAGCCGGGTTCAAGCTTACCCTGTCCCATACCAGGGTATGTGACCAGTTAAGATAGTCCTTGATTACACATCCAATCTTTAATTAACTTAGGTGGAGCATCACCTGTTCCTAGCCCAAGTCTCGATTTAAGTACTTCCATCCTTAGGATTGTTTGTGTTCCTTAGGATGAAAAGAGCATTATAGGGAACTTTGCAGTAAGATCCCACCATGCTCCCAATGAAAATATTCTTGCAGGCAGAAGTCATCCTTCCTCAGGATAACCCCTGAGCTAGGCATTAGTGCAAAGGACAAACTCTATCCGCAAGATTTACCTCTAGGCAGGGCTAAGCAATTTTTGTAAACAATATTTGATACTTCCAAAGAAGTATCTATAACAGGAATGGATATCAAGGTAGTCAATGCATCAAATAGTTTTCAAGCAACTCCTATAAACCTAATGCACATTTCACTAGACTTAAAGTGTGTAAAAATCATTTAAAAACACAAGGAAGGGGTTGCATGCACCGGGGCTTGCCTGGAATAACACTAGGTTAGTGTTTGTTAGACGACGATCACTTGACGACCATCCTTTGCCTTGGACTCGTTCGGTTTATCAATCTTCAGGTTCGTCCATCAGCATCACCTCGCGAGTGGCTCATGCTTTATAGCATCTTGTGGTCGACTTGGTTTGGTCATCCGCATCACGTGATCACTTAACGTACCTAAATGGTATGCATAATGCACATGAATAAATATAAATAGGAATAGCACAAGCCTAATTATTGCTACACGACAGCGAATTAAAAACTTAGCGGAGAGGCACATAATAGCACTTAAAAGCAAATACTAGATGTCGAGATGGTACTAAATACCACGTCCACGCTATTTTAATTTAACTGAGTCCAATTCGAACAGCAAGTGATAATAAACTAAGCACAAGTCCTATATCATCCTTAGCTAACGCCCAATGTCAAACGACTTGCCAAACTTTGATTCACTATTTTTAAATACCAATAATTCAGAATAAGGATAGGAACATATTAAACAACTTTGTAAACCACTTAAATCCTAAAGATTTAAAACACTAGAGAACAATGTCCACTAACTAGTTTTTAAATCAGACCAAACGATGTTTCTCGGATTTTGACTGAAATCAATTTTCTGATGCTACTCTCCTTTAATTATTCAGAGCAACAATTAACATCTATTTAAGACATTTAACCGGTCACAAAACGTAGAAGATAATGACTACTAGAGCAGGGCATCGACTCCGTGGCATAAATAAAATTGGCACAACCACACCGATACAACCTATCGACAGGCTGATAAAAATAGTAAACTTATCCTACGCATCACCAATGCACACATGACATCTATAGAACCAATACACACTCTGCCTACTCCGCACCTCAAACCTAAACTTTATCATACAAAAATAAATACCACAATGTGCCTATGCTACAGACAAGATATTCGTCGCGACCACATATTTATTTGATCCATCTAATAATTCCATCAAAAAGAGTAACGCAGTAGCTCACCGTGCCCAAATTGACTCCACAAGCGTGAAACGATGACGATCTCTGGTATGAGTTGTTTGTCGAGCACCTGGCAAACACCACGCGGGTTTCTTCACCTAATTACCCAGGATTCCTCTCCTCGCAAATCACACATGCACACATAAATCCACAGCTAGTAAAGTCGGTGTCGGATGCGAAACTAAATAGAGCAAGAACTGAGAGTCACCGACGCGAAAACAACAAAGCGTGGACGACGTGCAGGACTGGGAGGATCTCCACGACAACGGGAGCGCAGATGTAAAGCGAAGTCGATGGCAGAGACTAGATCGACGAGGGCCAAGATTAGGCAAGGTCGACGACGACGAGTTGGGATGAGGACACACGGAACTGCGGGGCGACGGTAAACAGCCATGGCGAGGAGCTATGTGTGGTTACAGGTACTAGCGAGCTGGTGGCGGCTTGTGTGCTGGCGAGCTCCGGTAGGGACAAAGTCCGAGCAAGCAGCCAAGGCGAGGGTCGGTGGCATCCTGCGCAGGGAGAAAGTGCGCGCGGTCAGGAAGGTGATGGCCGGACTTGGCTTCGTCGAGGAATGAACGACAGCCACTAAGGCTGACCGACACATGGAGGAACACCGGCGTGGAGGTCTAGAAGAGTCCAAGGGAGCAGGGAGATGAACCTGGCCGGAGGAGCCGAGTGAGCTTGAACGCCATGGCCAGAGGCGAGCGCACGCATGCGTGATGAAAAATATCCCTGGCAGCTGAGCGCGTACAGGAGAAGACCTAAAGGATTTTTCCAGCTCCGTGGAACGAGCGACTTTCACATGATGAGAAGGACGAGCAACAGATAAGAATGGGAGGGAGTGACGTGGGGATAAGAAACTAGTGAGGGCGGTGGGATAAATGAGAAAAGGAATTTCACATTTCCTTAACAAAAGTGTACAGATACACAAGGATTCTAAGATTACAGTTTAAAAGGGGCAATAAATGGTTGGATCAAAACAATATCGGCCACAATATTTAGACATGATTTAATTTGTTAAATACTCACAAAATCAGATAAATCTTTACCAACTATTTATATCTGAAGATTTAGATTTGAACGAGAAACGCATGGACCGAACCAAACTAGATCAGCTTGGATATTTCAGATTATGTCGAATTTAGTTGAAAACAGATAAATCTCATATGTTCTAAATATTGAAATTTGGATTTAAAAGGAGGAGTAAATAGGCCAATTTAAAGCGCTATCGATTAATGGATTATTTTTTTCTCGGATTTTTAAATAGGAAAGCGAATCGACTAACCGTTGTTCCGGTTTCATTTTATTTAAATAGCATGTCCTTAGTAATGTCTACCGAATTCGTAGAGACCGCTCGAACAAGAGCGAAATACTTAGGTGACCTTTCTAATTCGCCTTAAACGATAAATTTTAATTTACATTCGTTTCGCTTAAATTTAGACGAATTTTTCCCGCTATCCGAACATTCGACTAGAGAGCGATTCGACTATTAACTCTACTCCTTATATTTCTTGGACATGAACGTGGTCAAAATTATAAACTCGAACTAATTCCGAAATCGCATTCGCGCTCTCGACCAGTCTAAACAGTACCGGACTCGACCTTTCAGGCGATTATTTAACTACGAGTTTCACAAAATATTTTAGACGGTTCAGACAAGTGGAGGCAGATAATATATTTAAAATCATAATATGCGAAGACGATTAGAATTTAGTGACGGTTATATTCATCGATATCCCGTACTTAAGTCCGTAGTCGATGTCGAACAGGAGATAAACACCTAGGGTGTTATAGCCCTCCCCCCTTAAAAGAATCTCGTCCCGAGATTCGGAGCGAAAGACTTTTAAGAGTAAAGAAGCATGTAACTCCTGTCCATATCAGCGATAACATAAGGCAGTTCCAAGCAAAGGCGAATGTCTCACGATGTTGTTTCTCTACTGGATATAGCATGTATCACTTTCCAGCTAAACAGAGAGGTCAACCATCAGAGACGGTATCTGCCAGAAGAACACGTAAGGTTCCATGCGTGCAGTCACCACCAAGGTCAAGGAAAATGAGACTACACAAGAGAGGAGTGATTATTATCACACGATTAGACACAAATAGGTTCCGATTTCGATGGATACTTATGAATTAGTAGAAAACTTTTAAAGAACACATCAAAGTGGTATGCTCTTTTGATTCAACAGAGATGACATATGTTGCTTGATCATTTCACAAACAACATGGAAATTGTTTCAAAGGAAGGTCCACGGAAGATAACACATAAGTGTAATTCCATAATGGATCATAACTAAAGACCTTGATACCAGCGCGCGCCAAGCAGCATAACCTTGCGTGTATATTCACAAGGGGCTCTCAGTTTCGTAGCGGCACCATAAGTCATTAATCGTGACACCATTACCGAACATCACCAATAATATATCCCATGTGGCAAAACAGATTGTGCCAAGATAATACATTGATCTAGTCTCATAATGGATCACAACTACTAACCACAATACCAGCACGTGCCAAGCAGCACAACCATGTGTTGATCACCCACAGGAGGCCCTCGGTTTCATCGCGGCACCATCAGTTTTAGTCATAACACCATTACCAGACGTAACCAATAAGAAATCTCGCGGGACACAAATAGATTGAGCAAGGGTGACAATATACAAAGAGACTCTACCTGTCAGAATAATTACAAGTAGAGAGTCAAATAGACCATGGCCCGATGAAATGAACAAGACATGGTCAAAACCTAAATTGGTTGATGAAGGGAGTACGATGAGAGACTGTTAATTCAACCCCAAGCATATTTCTATGCCCATCGCAGCAATTTCAATGTCAAGGATGAGCGTCTGATTAGATATGCAGGAAAACAATCGAAAGATTAAATTGGTATGCCTTCGAGAGATATGAGAAAACCAAAGGCATTAAATTCGAGAAAACAAGTGGGCATTCCTTTCCTAGGTTAGATTAAGAAAGCAACAATGTGGTCCTCAAGGAGAGGTAAAATGAAATAGGAATACCAGCTTGCATTAACCGAAACAAGGCGAAGCATAGGAGGAAGACATGACCACTGAAGAGTCACGTATTAAACGACGAGAACATGTACTCGAGATGCTTGTCTTAAGCTCATGTGCATCTATTTTCTACGAGAAGATTACCTAAACACCTATTTAGATAAGCTTGGTCCTGAAGTAACGATGGAAATTCAAACTCGTCCACGTTTGGAAACTAGGGAAAAATTTCAAGGAATTAACATTGCTTTGGGTCATGGCTCCTAGGTGAGGACATGGCCTAATTTTGGGTTTATGCAAACAAGCCACCAACACTTTGTTGGCACAACAAGCATACCAACAAACATAGGTTGGACTTATGGTCAAACTAAGAACCATAGGCCATACAAACATGTCTAAAGGACACAACAAACAAAGCTAGAAATTGCTTATAGGACAGTAATGCTTCACACATTTTCAAATTATTTATTATTGGAATAAAGATGAGGGAAGCACGTTTGTTCACATCAACAATTATTAGAATAAAGGTGAGATAAGCATATTTGTGCAACAACAACAAACACAATGCAACAATCAGGATGCATGCTCGTTTTATTCGTCCTCACTAATTTTGCCAACATAATGTGGCAAAAGCGTTCTATATCGGTGGCATAACTACGTCTCTCTCGGTATATTGCTAGTCGTCAGCTATACATACGGTTTTGAGGTTAGTGTACCTACAGAAAATTCCATCACAACCCAGTTTTCCATGATGCAAGATCCACACATGACAGTTTATCACAGTTTATACTCCATATATTTCTATATGGAGGCCAGCTCGTCATTAAGCATCGAGCCATGCATAGGCGCCACTGTCACACTTTAACCATAGGGCAGCCCATTATGGTAACTCACCTTCTTACCTGAGCATAGGTGCGTCGTTGCAAATACATTACACTTCTCAGTATTCCCATGTCTGTATACCCATACACTCATGGGGCACTGAATCCTAGAAAAGTAAATACTCCACATCACAGCCTTCATATATACATATGTGTAACATGTATATAATCAAGCGTTTTTATGTTCTTCCCTAGACCGACGATTGTTCGGTCATGCTCTCACATCTCACCTTACCTGAGCGTCGATCCATTCAAGATTGAATGGCCTCAAAAATAACGTTACACATGTATGCAATATTCCCCAGGTTGTTGGTTAATGTTTTAAATAAGCCACCTGGTAGTCCTTAATTTAGGGCTTAACAGAGGATGTCGCTAGCATTATAGTTTTTCAAAGTTGTTTTTCAAAACCAAACAATGTGTTTAGTTGAAAAATAGGTTTTCCAAAACCAAAACTTTGTTTTGAAAATACGTATGTGACCGTATATACTTAATCTCGCTCCGATACCAGCTATGGCAGAACCTCCCAAGTTATTGGGCCCACATGCACCTGTCCTTGTCTCAAATACCTCAGACGGCTACGTATGTGCACCGGATAACTTAACAGGATATGTCCGAGTGTCCTAAGGACCCCGGATAAACGACGTACAACAAAGATCGCAAGATTAATTAAACACAAATCACACACCAAAATTTTGCAGCGGAATTTCTTTATTATAAAAAGTTACAAGTTACAACAAATTTACATTATATTTATCGGAGTGATTACAAAAGTGATTCAAAGAAATAAACTTTGAAATGTTATAAATTATTTAGAAGTTTGAAATATGTGCTAGCTCAATGACAATCCTCAATAAGAAGCATAGAAGAGCTACTTGAACCTATAAGAAGGCCGAGTCCACTGGCACTTAGCACCATCAACAGCAGCACAAAACTAGTATCTGCAACAACATGGGTTCGAAAACCCTGAGTACGAAGTGTACTTTCGCAAGTCTTACTCGACTAAAGAAAAAGACTCTCAAGGATATGCTGGATTTAGGAATCAAGGAGAGGCTTTTAGCAAGAATCAACTTAGATACTTTTGCAGAAATAGCTTACTAAAGTGAGTCCTTACTTTCGATATTTTAATGCCAGATTAAATATTAATAGACTCTGGTTGCATCTAGTCTAATTTCACCATCTCATCAATACAACATCATTTTTATTCATAATGTTTACATCCTGACCTAGGTTGCAGGTCAGAGATCAAGTCTCCACTATCCGGGGATATAACAGCGATCCGAATCGATTTACTCAGCTAAGGATCTCTAACCACACGACATATGTAGCACTCAACCCTTGCATATGTCAACCATTCCCACAGATTCTCCACAACATGAACCGGTCCGCGCTACCCGGGAGCACAGTACTCCTCCATCCAGCCTCTAGTGAGGAGGGTACACGCTACTCCCACCATCTCCCGCGCCCAGTGCGCGGTTGTCTTTTCACGTATGGAATAGCCGGGTTCAAGCTTACCCTGTCCCATACTAGGGTATGTGCCCAGTTAAGATAGTCCTTGATCATACTGGCCTACATACGCATCCAATCCTTAATTAACCTGGGTGGAGCATCACCTGTTCCTAGCCCAAGTCTCGATTTAAGTACTTCCATCCTTAGGATTATTTGTGTTCTTTAGGATGAAAAGAGCATTATAGAGAACTTTGCAGTAAGATCCCACCATGCTCCCAATGAAAATATTCTTGCAGGCAGAAGTCATCCTTCCTCAGGATAACCCCTGAGCTAGACATTAGTGCAAAGGATAAACTCTATCCACAAGATTTACCTCTAGGCAAGGCTAAGCAATTTTTGTAAACAATATTCGATACTTCCAAAGAAGTATCTATAACAGGAATGGATATCAAGGTAGTCAATGCATCAAATAGTTTTCAAGCAACTTCTATAAACCTAATGCACATTTCACTAGACTTAAAGTGTGTAAAAATCATTTAAAAACACAAGAAAGGGGTTGCATGCATCGGGGCTTGCCTGGAATAACACTAGATTAGTGTTTGTTAGACGATGATCACTTGACGACCATCCTTTGCCTTGGACTCATTCGGTTTATCCATCTTCAGGTTCGTCCATCAGCATCACCTCGCGAGTGGCTCATGCTTTACAGCATCTTGTGGTCGACTTGGTTTGGTCCTCCGAATCACATGATCACTTAACGTACCTAAATGGTATGCATAATGCACATGAATAAATATAAATAGGAATAGCACAAGCCTAATTATTGCTACACGATAGCGAATTAAAAACTTAGCGGCGAGGCACATAATAGCACTTAAAAGAAAATACTAGATGTCGAGATGGTACTAAATAACACGTCCACTCTATTTTAATTTAATTGAGTCCAATTCGAACAGCAAGCGATAATAAACTAAGCACAAGTCCTATATCATCCTTAGCTAACGCCCAATGTCAAACGACTCACCAAACTTTGATTCACTATTTTTAAATATCAATAATTCAGAATAAGGATAGGAACATATTGATCAACTTTGTAAACCACTTAAATCCTAAAGATTTAAAACACTAAAGAACAATGTCCACTAACTTGTTTTTAAAGCGGACCAAATGATGTTTCTCAGATTTTGACTGAAATCAATTTTCCGATGCTACTGTCCTTTAATTATTTAGAGCAACAATTAACATCTATTTAAGACATTTAACCGGTCACAAAACGTAGAAGATAATGACTACTAGAGCAGGGCATCGACTCCGTGGCATAAATAAAATTGGCACAACCACACCGATACAACCTGTCGACAGGCTGATAAAAATACTAAACTTATCCTATTTGCATCACCAATGCACACATGACATCTATAGAACCAATACACACTCTGCCTACTCCGCACCTCGAACCTAAACTTTATCATACAAATATAAATACCACAATGTGCCTATGCTACAGACAAGATATTCGTCGCGACCAACATATTTATTCGATCCATCTAATAATTCCATCAAAAAGAGTAACGCAGCAGCTCACCATGCCCAAATTGACTCCACAAGCGTGAAACGATGACGGTCTCTGGTATGAGCTGTTTGTCGAGCACCCGGCAAACACCACGCGGGTTTCTTCACCCAATTACCTAGGATTCCTCTCCTCGTAAATCACACATGCACACATAAATCCACAGCTAGTAAAGTCGGCGTCGGATGAGAAACTAAATAGAGCAAGAACTGAGAGTCTCACAGACGCGAACACAACGAAGCGTGGATGGCGTGCAGGACTGGCAGGATCTCCACGACAACGGGAGTGCAGATGTAAAGCGAAGTCGATGGCAGAGACAAGATCGACGATAGCCAAGACTAGGCAAGGTCGACGACGACGAGTTGGGACGAGGGCACACGGAACTGCGGGGCGGCGGTAAACAGCCATGGCGAGGAGCTATGTGTGGGAGCAGGTACTAGCGAGCTGGTGACGGCTTGTGTGCTGGCGAGCTCCGGTAGGGACAAAGTTCGAGCAAGCAGCCAAGGCGAGGGTCGGTGGCATCCTGCGCAGGGAGAAAGCGCGCGCGGTCAGGAAGGTGATGGCCGGACTTGGCTTCGTCGAGGAATGAACGACAGCCACCAAGGCTGACCGGCACATGGTGACATGGAGGAACACCGGCGTGGAGGTCTAGAAGAGTCCAAGGGAGCAGGGAGATGAACCTGGCCGGAGGAGCCGAGTGAGCTTGAACGCCATGGCCAGAGGCGAGCGCATGCATGCGTGATGAAAAATATCCCTGGCAGCTGAGCGCGTACAGGAGAAGACCTAAAGGATTTTTCCAGCTCCATGGAACTAGCGACTTCCACATGATGAGAAGGACGAGCAACAGATAAGAATGGGAGGGAGTGACGTGGGGATAAAAAACTGAGGGCGGTGGGATAAATGAGAAAAGGAATTTCACATTTCCTTAACAATAGTGTACATATAAACAAGGATTCTAAGATTATAGTTTAAAAGGGGCAATAAATGGTTGGATCAAAACAATATCGGCCACAATATTTAGACATGATTTAATTTGTTAAATACTCACAAAATCAGATAAATCTTTACCAACTATTTATATCTGAAGATTTAGATTTGGGCGAGAAACGTATGGACCGAACCAAACGAGATCGACTTGGATATTTCGGATTATGTCGAATTTAGTTGAAAACATATAAACATCATATGTTATGAATATTGAAATTTGGATTTAAAAGGAGGAGTAAACAGGCCAATTTAAAGCGCTACGATTAATGGATTATTTTTTTCTCGGATTTTTAATTAGGAAAGCGAATCGGCTAACCTTTGTTCCGGTTTCATTTTATTTAAACAGCATGTCCTTAGTAATGTCTACCGAATTCGTAGAGACCGCTCGAACTAGAGCGAAATACTTAGGTGACCTTTCTAATTCCCCTTAATCGATAAATTTTAATTTGCATTCGTTTCGCTTAAATTTAAACGAATTTTGCCCGCTATCCGAACATTCGACTAGAGAGAAATTCGACTAATAACTCTATGCCTTATATTTCTTGGACATGAACATGGTCGAAATTATAAACTCGAACTAATTTCGAAATCGCATTCACGCTCTCGACCAGTCTAAACAGCACCGGACTCGACCTTTCAGGCGATTATTTAACTACGAGTTTCATAAAATATTTTAGACGGTTCAGACAAGTGGAGGCAGATAAGATATTTAAAATCGTAATAGGCGAAGACGATTAGAATTTAGTGGCGGTTATATTCATCGATATCCCGTACTTAAGTCTGTAGTCGATGTCGAACAGGAGATAAACACCTGGATGTTACATGAATTATCATGTGAATAGGACTTAAGTAGGTTATATGACACTTGCCTTCACTAAACAGATGTTCAGGATCTTCAATCCCATAGAATTCGAAGAGTTTGGTCACTTGGTCGCCAAAGCTTGATTGTCTATTCACCGAAGCTCGGAAACGACGCTCTAATCGCAACGCGAAGCGAAGACAAATAGGTACAAGCAAACAAACATATATATATATATATACATAAAATCATTACACCATGCAAAGGAGAACATAATAAAAACATGCAATATGAAATAGAGCTCGCTTTTATGGTTATGTGAGAAAGAAAATACGACAATCGAAGCTATGGTCGAGCTATACCGTGTGTTTGTGCTAAACGAGTATAAACTAAGACATTTTATTCGGCATTATCATATTAAAAAATATTTATCATAAGAAAAAATAAGACTACTACTTAGTTCTGATTAATCTTGTCACACCTGGTTTTAGAAGGCAAATCGAATGCGAACCATGTACATGCCAGGATCAGCAATTCACGTACACAGCAGTTACATAACCGGACATCATCACACAGGGCTCAAATAATAACATAAAGAGGGTAATAGTTGATTACATCATGATGTCCGAGACATCCACATAGTCATTAACAAATATCAAAGTGCGAAAACGAAACGTAGCTAAACATGGCCTTCACAGGCAGCCGACTAGGGGTTTGCCGCTAACCCACGCCTAGAACTCCTCATACTCTTGGAACTCCTAGAAATCCTCCACCACGACTTCATTTTCTCCTGAGCAGTGGTTGCAATGTGGACAACTTGGGGGGTTTGGTGTGTAAAGAAAGTGTGAGTACACATCAACATACTCAGCAATTGTCCCGTTTGGGTGTAGTGGATTAGCTTTATGTGGGGTTTAAGATCAAGCAGTTGCTTTTAGTTGGTCATGTAATTATTACTAGTAGAGAGCCAGTTTTTAGCATTAACCCAAGTTGTTAACCCAAAATTGCTCTTTCCAAACAGAAAGAATACCAGAAACCATAATCACAATCACAATAAAATCATCATAATCCTCACCATCATCTGTTATCATAGTATCTCTGATCAAAGTGTCTCTAATCAATGGAGCTCCCAAGGCCGCTCATAACCGTGAGCACGACTGATATATCAGTTTCATAACACTCTGCAGAGGTTGCACTCTTTACCCACAAGCCATGATTCTTTTTTGCCTCGGGCCGATCAAACCCTTAAACACTACCAAGGTGAGTAGGCAAGGTTTCACTACATAGCCTTTATAAAGATTCCCTGAGGCTGTAGTCGCCCATTAGGTTTCCTAAATATACCGCACTCCTCCCCAAGGGGCAAACCACCCTCGTCAGAGCGAGCCGCATACACCGAGACCCATTGACGGCACGACTGCGAAGCAAACTACACCCCAGTTTCTCTAATTATTTAGCTACGGGCGTCCCATACCACCCTCATGGATGTACTGTTTTCCTGGGTGGCCATCCAACGAACTAGTCCTTACGGAGAGGTACTCGATAAACCGCTCTAGTCCCCTTAAATGTCACAAAGCCATCATCATAATCAGAAGGGGAAAACGGCGTATCGTAAATAATCTCATCATGTTCATTGATTTAGGGTGAAGCACTAGCATGGAGCTAAATAAAAAATGATCCAAACCACATAGGTAAACAAGGACAAGATAAATAAAGCTAGTCAATCCTTAGGTATAAATCATGTAAATGCGAGAAGGTGAATTATAAAATGAGTGGGACATAGATGGGTTAGAGGACACTTGCATTCTCCAACCAGTTGCTGCTTAGGGTCTTCACCTGCAACTCCTTCGGACTCCGCCAACGGACCGTTATCTATACGATTTCAAACATACATTCCACAAATTTAATATAAAAAGAAATAATACACCACACAATAGAATGCAACAAATAAGCAGATGCTTGGCGCAGGGATCGCATCTACGACTATGCGAGAAGGAAAATACTACGGTCGATAAGTGATTACGTTAAGCAACTATGAATTAAAATACTTGTCTGAACATAACCACGTTAATTTCAAAATCGTGCTATGCATAAAATAAATTTGCAATACGCACTTAACTATTATAAACAAATCTATGTAAATTTAAAAAGGGTTGTCGCGCGACGAAGCGCACGACCGCACACGCGGATTAAACTAAAATGAAAATGAATCGTCGCGCAACGGAGCGCGCGACGCAACACTTAGACTAAACTGAAATTAAACGAATCGTCGCGCGACAGAGCGCGCCACGAAACACTTGAATTAAATCTGAAATTAACAAGAAGCGTCGTGCGACGAAGCACGTGATGACACATGTTAATTAAACTGAATTTAAAACAAAACGTCCCACGACGAAGCGCGCAACGCAACACACTAATAAATCTGAATTTAAAATGAATCATCGCGCGACGCAACACATGAATTAAATTGAATTTGAACTTAATTTAAACGCTACGCGTGCCGGGGGTCGTCCTGGGAGGGGCAGCGAACGGGGTAGGGCCGGGGGGGGGGATTGACGGGGGCAAGGCCGCACGGGGGTGCCGAGGCAGGGCCGCACCGGGATGGGCAGACGAGTGGGGCGGGTAGGGGTCTGCTGTCACACCCGGGTTTTAGGGCCCAAAAACCCGGGCGCGAAATAATCACCAGGTGTGCTGGGACCAAGTCTGACACATAAGATGAATAGTGGTACAAAAACGAATGTCACATCTTTACTATATAATAGGAATTCTGTATAAAATAAATAAATAATTACATCATAAGGAGACAACGATCCAGCAACCCAAAGTTGACTAGGAGACGACGGCATAGACCTCTCACGAACTCATCACAGCATCCTCCAAGCGCCTCATCCTGCGGTACCTGTTCTTGACTTGTGGGGGGTGTGAGACAGCAAGAGTGAGCTTACATACGTTCATCGCTCAACAAGTTGTGGGGAATAATGTGCATGAACTCGCCAAAGGTGGGAGCTCACGTGAAGTATAAGGCTTTCCAAAGGGGATGGTTAGAGCTGAGCATTGCTTTTAAAGTTGGTCAAAATTTTATTAGCAATTACTAAGTATAAGTAAATACCAACCCAATTAAGTAGTAGAACAAAAGTGATAGCAACACCTGCGATGCAATGCATATGATAAATTGAATTTAGTTCCATAAATTAATCATGTGAGTGTCGGAGCTGCTCATGACCGCGAGCACAGCTGATATACCAGTTTTACACTCTGCAGAGGTTGCACATCTGCCAAGAGAAGGCCACTCCTATGCACCTCTACCGAGGAGGCGAGGCAGGGTAACACTACGAGGCCTTTACAAAGTTCCACTAGCTTCAAAAAACCCGCTACAATTTCTAAGAAGCTCCAATGCTGGGACCCCTCCCCTGACCGCCATCGCAGCAAAATCAACCCAAGGGCCTCCCTACACTGACCACTCTCCTACTGCCCTTGCCCCTTTCGGTTAAGGTAGTCCTCGACTAGCTTTCCTAATTAGTCAGCCAAGGACGTCTCATACCACCCTTGTGGTAGCACTGTTTTCCCGGGTGGTTCTCCATGTTCCAATTAACATAATGATCTTATAATGAACAGTAAATAACAAACTGATAATAAAAGTGTGATCATGAATAATGTATATCTCCATACCCAAAACCACATAAAGCAATAGCAGGTACTACCCAAAAATTCAGTGGTAAACAAGGTATAAAGATAGTCAAACTAGGGTAACCTTATTGAGTCCCATCAAAATTAACCTATGCAGATCATTATGATTAATAAGAACATGATCGGGTAAAAAGAAGTGATCAAGGGCACAACTTGCCTGGGACTTCAGATTCCAGGTACCAACTTGCTCTTCAGGTGACTTGTAACCTCACTGCTAGTCGTAGCAATACAGACAAATAGTGTATAGGCAAAATTAACATCATACCAAACATAAGAACAAACTGCATAAGAATATTCTACATGTCTTAACGAGATCTCAGGTTCAAGAACCACTAAATTTGGAGTTACGGTTATCGAGTTACGATTTTTCGAAGTTATTAAATGCCTAGTATAGAATAAATTAAGTGGATAATTTTGATCTAGGTTTCATGACTAAACAGAGTTACTAGATGATAGACAATATTGAAACAAAATTAATGCAACTGAAATGGATTAAAAAGGAGTTAAAATGGAATTTCTATGAATTAAATAAGTTCTGGATATATTTTTATGCACAAAAACCATTTTCTATATCATTTCCATTAATTTCCTAAGCTTCTGGACTGTGCACACAATAACTAGGGAGTTTAGGGGTCTATTTGTAAATTCTAGGGCACATCTGCAATTACTATGTGCTTCCCATGGACGGTGGGGTGTTTGTTATAAACCCGAGGGCTTATATGCTAAAATGTCTGAGCGAAGGGGTATTTTCTAACCTAGGCTGTTCGATTAGAAATCAACGACGTGGATCACTTAATATCTTAAACGAACCGGTACGCTACGGTTGCCCTCAGATCTCGATCCGACGAACAAGATCTAATGAAGGTGCGATCCACTTTGGCCCTCGGGATCATGATCTAACGGTTGAGATCCGTTCACCTAAAGCGCCATATAGTGATCTAATCCAGACCGTCGTTTGCGAATCCGACGGCCCGAAGGCCTTCTTCCACCACACCGCGCGAGCCACGGCAGTGCCGCCCACCAGGCGGAGGTGGCCACACCGAAGTGCCGCCACAGGCGCGCTAGAGCCGCGATTAAGCAAGTGACGAGGTGCAAAATGCTCCTGAACTCTTGATGGACCAGTTGAGGGAGGGATTACCTCGAATCGAGACAGGCATGGCCCTACCCATGACGCGAGGCGGATCCACGGCGGAAGGATTGCTCCGGCGAGTAATTGCCGAGAGTCCGATCGCCCTCGCGCCAATGAAGTCAATGGACCAGCTTCCTTGGATCTTGCGCTACACCCCGACCCGGTGTCCCAGGTTGGACCGGTGGCAAAAGGCGAGGTCCACGTATGGTGACGTGGGACCCCTCCTGTGCTAGCTCTAATCTCCAATGGCGATGACAGAGTTCTTGAGGGTTGATGGGGCGTGGCTCAGGGGCTCGAATTTCTTTATAGAAGCAGGGGGAAGAAGAGCCCGCACCGACGGCGAGGATCCCAGTCAGGTGTAACAACCCGAACCAGGCGCCGCGTTTGATGTGAAGAGGATGAGTCCGACAGCTGGGCCCCACGTGACAGTCACACAGGTGAACGGAACACGCGACCGGGTGTCTGCCTACGTGGCCCCTCGTTCCAGTGATGGAAATGCGGAGCGCGCGCCAGGGAAAAAACTCATGGCTGACAAGCGGGGCCCCAACATCAGTAGAGGGCGGCCAGGAATGCGTGACCTCCACTGCCCAGTGGGGCCGGGCTGTCAGCGCCGAGCCACCCCCGAGTTGGGCTACACGGGTGAGAGAATAGTAGGGTGGTTTGAGTGAGGGGATGAGTAGATATGGGCCAAGGGAAAATTTGGCCTAGGGTAAGGTTTGCACTTTTCTGTTTTCTTTTTATGATTCCTATTTCAAACTTTCAATTCCTATTTCAAATTCAAACACGATTCAACATTGAATTTCAAACATAATTCTAATGTGGACATAAATCCTATCTTCATATTTATTATTATTATTTATCTTCCTCCTCACCATTAAATTCTAAAAGAATTAAATGATTATCATAATTACCTTTCTCAAGCCTTTCCTATATTATTATATAAGTTGAGGTCAAATTTAAATTATATTTTTAATAAAAGGAATCACTCAAAATTATTGGCAAGAAATCAACCTCTCTTTATCTATTTGTTGGTCACTTAACTAATTTAGTACTCTCAATTGATTATGGAGAGAAAAAGGTCCTAATAAATTCCCAGGGTTTCTAAAATTCCAAAACCACTATCATAATTATTCTTATTTCTTTATTTTATTATTTTATGATATACTTCTTTTTTTCTTCTACCAATTTTGGGCTTTACAAATCCTACCCCCCCTTAACAGAAATCTCGTCCTCGAGATTTGTAAGAAAAAGGATGTATACCCATATTGTCTCAAAATATATGCACAAACAAGAATCTCAGCATGATGCATAACTTGTTAGCAAAACATATGGTCGAATAGACCTTATTATTATTTCTAAAATAGTAACATGCTAACTACTAGCTAAAATAATATTTAGGTCTTACAAATAGTAAAATATATATATCTATATCTATATTTATGGGTATTTCTATATATGCTCTACTCTTGTTGCTCGTTGACTTCTTCACAGACTACTTCATCTTCAACTAGCACTTCTTCTTGGATTTCAGGTTCACCGGGTTCAGTTTCTACTTCTGCGTGGTTGACTTGCCCCCGGTTGACAGATAGGGGCTGATTCTTTCCTGCCGAAGCCTGACCTTGCTTCATTGGAGCCGGTGTAGTGTAGGCAGCCCTATTGGGACAGTAGTTGGCATAGTGTCCCGATTGTCCACACTTGAAGCATGCCCTGTTGGTGGATGTGTTAGGAGCAACGGGTCCTGCTAGGGTGCCTGCTTGAGGAGTAATAGTTTGTGTCAGTTGAGTTTGCTGCCCGGAACTGCCACGAGCTGGTGTACTTGGAGTGGTATTATATCAGGGGCGGGAACTACTTCAGCCTGTCCCTAGTTGGCAGCCCTTCTCTTCTCTCCAAACTCACACCTCTTGTTTTCCGCAGTAATTTCCTTGTCAAGTAGTCGTTGAAAGGACGGAAATGTGAGTGATATCAGTTGGTATTGTAGCGGTCCAATCAAACCTTCCAGGAAGAGATCCTATTTCTTCTCATCATCCTCAACATCCCTAGGAGCATATCGAGATAGCTGGATGAATTTGTCCCTATGTTCACTCACGGACATACTTCCCTACTTGAGGGATAGAAACTCCTTCCTTTTAATCTTCATGAGTCCAGCAGGAATATGGTAATTCCTGAATTGAGTGGAGAATTCTGCCCAGGTGATTGTATTGACGACAGCATGAGCAGCTCAGTACGCATCCCACCAATCTGCCACGGGGCCAGTAAGATGACCCGATGCATAGAGCACTTTCTCTCTGTCCGAGCACTGAGCTATGTTGAGCATCTTATCTACATACTTTAGCCAGTCATTTGCTTGTAGTGGGTCCATGGAGTTGGAGAAGGTTGGTGGTTTGTGACTCATAAACTCCTGGTGCTTATACCTGGGTGGAGCTGGTGGTGGTGGAGGAGTTAGTGGGGGTTGCTGTTGTTGCACCCTTCGCTCCTGGCGCATCTCTCCCTCTCTTGGCGCATCTCCTGACGCTCCTGTCGCATCTACACGTGCATATCTGCCATAGTATTAGCCATCTGTTGCATTATCCGCATCTAGGCTGCAACTGCTGGATCAGCTCCGACTGGTGGAGGATTTGGAGGATTCATCTCTGCTTGTTGTTGTCTAAGCACCCTCCGGTTATGTGGATTGGTAGGTAGATCAATTCCTCCGCCCTTCTTGTTATTGACCATCTGAGTTAGAAGCATATGGTAAGATAGTTTTGCAAGGGAAATTATTTGGTAGGCAGAATGAATAGGCTAGTAGATAGTTATGAACTGAAGATTCTTTGGCAAGGCTTGATTTGTTGTTTTATGTCAAGATTGGGGTAACTAGTCGTATAAGGTTAATGTCCAAAGGTAAGATATAATCTGTCAAGATCAGATAGATATGGGATACTAGATACATTTTAATGGGGATAATCTAGATTGTCTAGTTATTTTATAAATAGTATCCTTTATGCCTAGATATATATGCAAATGTAATTGTGGACATTAATCCACAACCCATCACACTCAATCAAAGATCCAAATCAGACAAGTATCATAAGAACAAGCATTCGAGCATATAGATACTTATTAAAAAATAGTTTTGTCTTGGTTCCTAAGATTAGGTCTCCTATTCCTAAAGTTCTCTTTAGGTACAGGATTTAAAAGTGTGAAATCCACTTTTTTCTTTAGAGTGAAAAGGTAAGAGTAATCAGAGTAAAGCAGCAGTGGATGAGAAAAGATTAAGGAATGTTTAGAAAGGATCAGAGTAGCAAAGGTAAGTATGTAAGGGTTGTCCAATTCAATCTAGGTTTCGTCCTACAGTCAACATTGCTCTGATACCACTTCTGTCATACCTGGGTTTTAGGGGTCCAAAACCCGGGCGCGAAATAATCTCCAGGTGTGCTAGGACCAAGTCTCACACATATGATGAATAGTGGTACAGAAACGAATGTCACATCTTTACTATATAATAGGAGTTCTGTACAAAATAAATAAACAATTACATCATAAGGAGACAACGATCCAGCAACCCAAAGTTGACTGAGAGACGATGGCCTAGACCTCTCTCGAACTCATCACAACATCCTCCAAGCGCCTCATCCTGCGGTACCTGTTCTTGACCTGTGGGGGGTGTGAGACAGCAAGAGTAAGCTCACATACTTCATCGCTCAACAAGTTGTGGGGAATAATGTGCATGAACTCGCCAAATGTGGGAGCTCACGTGAAGTGTAAGGCTTACCATAGGGGATGGTTAGAGCTGAGGATTGCTTTTAAAGTTGGTCAAAATTTTATTACCAATTACTAAGTATAAGTAAATACTAACCCAATTAAGTAGTAGAATAAAAGTGATAACAACACCTGCGATGCAATGCATATGACAAATTGAATTTAGCTCCATAAATTAATCATGTGAGTGTCCGAGCTACTCATGACCGTGACCACGGCTGATATACCAATTTTACACTCTGTAGAGGTTACACATCTTTACCCACAAGTCATTTTACCCATCTGCCAAGAGAAGGCCACTGCCATACACCTCTACCGAGGAGGCGAGGCAGGGTGACACTACGAGGCCTTTACAAAGTTCCACTAGCTTCAGAAAACCCGCTATAGTTTCTAGGAAGCTCCAATGCAGGGACCCCTTGCTTGAACGCCATCGCAGCAAAATCAACCCAAGGGCCTCCCTACACTGACCACTCCCATACTGCCCTTGCCCCTTTCGGGTAAAGTAGTCCTCCACTAGCTTTCCTAATTAGTCAGCCAAGGGTGTCCCATACCACCCTTGTGGTAGCATTGTTTTCCCGGGTGGTTCTTCATGTTCCAATTAACATAATGATCTTATCATGAACAGTAAATAACAAACTGATAATAAAAGTGTGATCATGAATAATGAATATCTCCATACCCAAAACTACATAAAGCAATAGCAGGTACTACCCAAAAATTCAATAGTAAACAAGGTATAAAGATAGTCAAACTAGGGTAACCTTATTAGGTCCCATCAAAATTAACCTATGCAGATCATTATGATTAATAAGAACATGATTGGGTAAAAAGAAGTGATCAAGGGAACAACTTGCGTGGTACTTGAGATTACAGGTACCAACTTGCTCTTCAGGTGACTCGTAACCTCGCTGCTAGTCGTAGCAATAAAGACAAATAGTGTATAGACAAAATTAACATCACACCAAACATAAGAACAAACTGCATAAGAATATTCTACGTGTCTTAACTAGATCCTAGGTTCGAGAACCACTAAATTTGGAGTTACGGTTATCGAGTTACGATTTTCTGAAGTTATTTAATGCCTGGTATAGAATAATTAAGTGGATAATTTTGATCTAGGTTTCATGACTAAACAGAGTTACTAGATGATAGACAGTATTGAAACAAAATTAATGCTTTTGAACCAGATTAAAAAGGTGTTAAAATGTAATTTCTATGAATTAAATAAGTTATGGATATATTTTTATGCACAAAAACCATTTTCTATATCATTTCCATTAATTTCCTAAGCTTCTGGACTGTGCACACAATAACCAGGGAGTTCGAGGGTCAATTTGTAAATTCCAGGGCACATCTGCAATTACTATGTGCTTCCCATGGAGGCGGGTTGGTTTGTTATAAACCCAAGGGCTCATATGCTAAAATGTCTGAGCTAGGCCGTTCGATTAGAAATCAACGACGCGGATCACTTAATATTTTAAATGAACTAGTACACTACGGCTGCCCTCAGATCTCGATCCGACGCCCAAGATCTAATGAAGGTGTGATCCACTTTGGCCCTCGGGATCATGATCTAACGGTCCAGATCCGTTCACCCAAAGCGCCATATCGCGATCTAATCCAGACCGTCATTTGTGAATCCGACGGCCCGAAGGCTTTCTTCCACCCGATCGCCAAGCCACGACAGTGCCACCTACCAGGCGGAGGTGCCACGTCGGAGTGGCACCACAGGCACGCCAGAGTTGCGATTAAGCAAGTGACGAGGTGCAAAACGCTCTTGAACTCTTGATGGACCAGTTGAGGGAGGGATTACCTCGAATTGAGATGGGCACGACCCTACCCACGACGCGAGGCGGATCCATGGCGGAAGGATTGCTCCGGTGAGCAATTGCCGAGAGTTCGACCGCCCACGCGCCAATGAAGTCAACGGACCAACTTCTAAGGATCCCGCGCTCCACCCCGACCCGGTGTCCCAGGTTGGACCGGTGGTAGAAGGCGAGGTCCACGTATGGCGACGCGGGACCCCTCATGTGTTAGCTCTAATCTCCAATGCAACGACGGAGTTCTTGAGGGTTGATGGGGTGTGGTTCAGGGGGCTCGGATCCCTTTATAGAAGCCAGGGGAAGAAGAGCCCGCACCGACGGCGAGGATCCCGGTCAGGTGTAACAACCCGAACCAGGCACCGCGTTTGACGCGAAGAGGATGAGTCCGACAGCTGGGCCCCACGTGACAGTCACACAGGTGAACGGAACGCGCGACCGGGTGTCTGCCTATGTCGCCCTCGTTCTAGTGCTGCAAACATGAAGCGCGCGCCAGGGAAAGAACTCACGGCTGACAAGCGGGGCCCCAGCATCAGTAGAGGGCGGCCAGGAACGCACGACCGCCACTGCCTAGTGGGGCCAGGCTGTCAGCATCGAGCCGCCCCCGAGTTGGGCCACACGGGTGAGAGAATAGTAGGGTGGGCCGAGTGAGGGGATGAGTAGATATGGGCCAAGGGAAAATTCGGCCCAGGGTAAGGTTTGCTCTTTTCCGTTTTCTTTTTATGATTTCTATTTCAAACTTTCAATTCCTATTTCAAATTCAAACACGATTCAACTTTGAATTTCAAACATAATTCTAATGTGGACATAAATCCTATCTTCATATTTATTATTATTATTATTATTATTATTGTTTATCTTCCACCTCACCATTTAATTCTAAAAGAATTAAATGATTATCATAATTACCTTTCTCAAGCCTTTCCTATATTTTTTATATAAGTTGATGTCAAATTTAAATTATATTTTTAATAAAAGGAATCACTCAAAATTATTAGCAAGAAATCAACCTCTCTTTATCTATTTGTTGGTCACTTAACTAATTTAGTACTCTCAATTGATTATGGAGAGAAAAAGGTCCTAATAAATTCCCAGGGTTTCTAAAATTCTAGAACCACTCTCATAATTATTCTTATTTCTTTATTTTATTATTTTATGATATACTTCTTTTTTCTTCTACCAATTTTGGGCTTTACATATGCGTGCGCGCCGGGGAAGAGTCGGCCAGGGGCCACGCGATTGAGGGAGGGAGGAGGGAGAGGAGAGGGGAAGGGAGGGGGGAGCTCACCTCGTGGCTCGACGATCAGTGGCAACTGCTCATCGGAATCCCACCTAGGGCAAGGGGAGATGGAGAGAGGTGGAAGAGTAGGAGAGGGAAGTTGCTGCGGGGGATAGGAAAATGAGAGAGAGAGAGAGGGGGCGCATGGGGGGAGAGGGGCGCCAGGGGCCGGGCCGGGCCGGGCTAGGCCGCGCCACGGGTCGGGCTAGGTCGCGGGCTGGGCCGACAACCCACTGCTCACACTCGCTTGCTTCTACTCGAATTTAGATCGTGAATCGAAAACCAAAACTAGACGAACGCGCGATTAGACACAACGCCAGACAAAAAAATATGCTTCGGCATGATGCAACACCCATGTCAACTTAGGTTTTTGTTTACACGTGATACGGACACCAGTCTCTATACTGCTTTGAAATTGGGAAGGAGTGAAACAGGAAGAGAAAAGAGAGTAACGCCTGAATTTGGTGAATATCGGAGACAAAAATTTATACCCCCAAATTCAGGGCGTTACAAACCTATCCCCCTTAAAAGAATCTCGCCCTCGAGATTCAAGGTTGGCCAGCAAAGATTTTAGGATACTTGGCCATCAGATCATCTTCACGCTCCCAAGTTGCTTCTTCCTCAAAGTGGTGACCCCATCTGACTTTGCACATTCTGATAGTGTTCCTCCAGGTGACCCTGTCTGCAGTCTCAAGAATCTGCATTGGCTTCTCTATGTAGGTAAAGTCTTCTTGGACTTCTAGACCTTCCACTGGCAACTGCTCCTCTAGCACAAGCAGACAATTCTTCAACTGAGACACATGAAAGACATCATGCACCGCTGACAATACTTCTGCCAAACTGAGCTGATAGGCCACTTCTCCACACTTCGCGAGAATCTAATACAGGCCAACATATCGGGGTGCTAGCTTGCCTTTGAGTCTGAACCTTTTGACTCCTCTGATAGGCGATACCTTCAGGTAGACAAAATCTCCCACTTCAAAACTCAGCTCTCTCCTTCTTGTGTCTGCATAACTTCGCTACCTTGATTGCGCTATCTTCAGGTTCTCCCGAACCATCTTGATGTTCTCTTCGGCTTCGAGCAAAATGTTGGGCCCAAACACTTGCTTTTTCTCCAGACTGATCCCAAGGCAACAAAGTTCTGCATCTCCTCCCATAAAGCGCCTGAAATGGTGACATCTTCGAACTAGCCTGGTAACTGTTGTTATAGGATAATTCTGCATATGGTAGCCTCTTGTCCCATCCAGACTTATCTTGCAACGCATAAGCTCTCAACATATCTTCTAGGACTTGATTAGTTCTTTCTGTCTGATCGACTGTCTGTGGGTGATAAGCTAAACTAAAATTCAAATGTGTACCCAAAGCTTCATGCAACTGCTGCCAAAAATGAGAGGTGAACTGCGTTCCTCTATCTAACACTATCTTCTTTGGCACACCATGAAGACAAATGATCTAGGACATGTACAGCTCTGCCAATACTACACTTCTGTAGCTAGTCTTGACAGGTATGAAGTGGGCTGACTTGGTCAAGCGGTCCACTACTACCAAAATGGAATCGTAGCCAGCTCGAGCGCGAGGCAACCGACTATGAAGTCCATCCCGATCTCATCCCATTTCCACTGAGGAATCCGCAACGACTGCAACAAACCTGCGGGCCTCTGATGCTCTGCTTTGATTCTCTAACAACTGTCATATATAGCCACATGCTCTGCGATCTCTCGTTTCATTCCGTACCACCAAAATTTCTTCTTCAGATCCTGATACATCTTCTCACTTCCAGGTTGTATGGAATAAGCTGTGTCATGAGCTTCCTTGAGGATCAACTCCTGAATGGATGGACATTGGGAACACACAAGCGGTCCTTGAACCATACCACACCTTTTGCATCTTCCCGAAAATCTATGCCTCTTCCTTCTAGAATTAGTTGCCGGATTTCATTGATCTTCTCATCATTCATTTGCGCTTCTTTGATTTCCTGGTCTAAGGTGGGTTCTAATTTAACTATTACTCGTCTCGTGTTGTTCAAAAATCCTAGGCTCAATCTGTCAAATTCTTTGGCTAACTCATAAGGCATCGGGCGAGCGACCATCATATTAACTTGACTCTTTCTGCTCAAAGAATGTGCAACCACATTCGCTTTGCCTGGATGGTAGTAAATTTCCAATTCATAATCTTTAATCAGCTCTAACCATCTTCGCGGTCTCATATTCAGCTCCGACTGAGTGAATATGTACTTCATACTCTTGTAGTCTGTATAAACATTACACTTCTACCCGTACAGATAATGCCTCCATGTCTTCAGCGCATGAACCACTATTGCTAACTCTAGGTCACGGATTGGATAATTCTTCTCATGAACCTTCAGCTGTCGGGACGAGTAAGCCATGACTCTTCTCTCTTGCATCAACACACATCCCAAGCTAGTGTAGCAAGCATCGCAATACACCAAGAAGGGCTTGTGCACATCAGGCAAGACTAAGACAGGCGCTGTAGTCAACTTCTCTATCAGCGCTTCAAAGGCCTCTTAGCACTTCTGGGTCTAGTTGAACTCAACTTTGTTTGCTAGCAAAGCTGTCATCGGTCTCACAATCTTTGAAAACCCTTCAATGAATCGCCGATAATATTCGGCCATTCCAATGAAGCTCTTGATTCCTCGAACGTCTGTTGGCGCTTTCCAGTTCAGAATGGCTACCACTTTCTTCGGATCCACAACGAATCCATCTTTGTTTATAATGTGACCCAAGAACAAGACTTCATCAATCCAGAACTCACACTTGCTCAACTTTGCATACAACTGGTGCTCTCGCAGTCTCTTCAATACCATATTCAGATGATCCACATGCTCCTCCTCACTCTGAGAATATATGAGAATATCATCAATGAATACCACCACAAACTTGTCAAGATAATCCATAAACACACTATTCATCAGATTCATGAAGAAAGCTGGCGCATTCGTGAGGCAAAAAGACATAACTGTGTACTCATACAACCCATACTTGGTAATAAATGTCGTCTTTGGGATGTTCGAAGGTCGGATCCTGAGCTGATGATAACCTGACCTTAGATCTATCTTCGAGAACACGCTAGCTCCTCTCAGCTAGTTGAACAGATCTTCTATTCTGGGCAGGGGGTACTTGTTCTTGATTGTGACTTCATTCAGAGCTCTGTAATAGATGCACATCCTCCTAGTGCCATCTTTCTTCTCCATGAACAGGACAGGTGCAGCCCAAGGTGAGGTACTTGGTCTAATGTAACCTTTCTCCGACAACTCATCTATTTTCTTCTTGAGCTCAACCAACTCTGGTCCAGATACCCTGTAGGCTCTTTTAGAAATAGGGGCGGTGCCAGGAATAAGATCTATGGCAAACTCAACTTTTCGCTCATGTGGCATACCTGGTAGATCTTTAGGGAACACATCAGGAAATTCTGACACAACCTTGATAGCCTCAAGTGGATCGATCTCTTTGCTGTCAATAGCCATCTGGTGGCACTAGCATGGAGCTAAACCAAAAATGATCCAACCCACATAGGTAAACAAGGAAAAGATAAACAAAGCTAGTCAATCCCTAGGTATAAATCATGTAAATGTGGGAAGGTGAATTATAAAATGAATAGGACATAGATAGGTCAGAAGACACTTGCCTTCACCAACCAGCTACTGCTTAGGGTCTTCACCTGCAACTCCTTTGGACTCCACGAACAGACCGTTATCTATACGAGTTCAAACATACATTCAACAAACTTAATATAAAAAGAAACAATACACCACGCAATAGAATGCAACAAATAAGCAGACGTTTGGCGCAGGGCTCGTATCTATGACTATGCGAGAAGGAAACTAACGGTTGAGGCTACTGTCAATAGGTGATTACGTTAAGCAGCTATGAATTAAAATACTTGTTTGAACATAACCACGTTAATTTAACAATCGCACTATGCATAAAATAAAGTTACACTACGCAATTAATTATTATAAACAACTCTATGTAAATTTAAAAAGGGTTGTCGCACGACGAAGCGCACGACCGCACACGCGGATTAAACTGAAATTAATCGTCGCGCAACGGAGCGCGCGACACAACACTTATACTAAACTGAAATTAAACAAATCATCGCGAGACAGAGCGCGCAAGAAAATACTTGAATTAAATCTGAAATTAACATGAAACACCGCGCGACGGCATATGCCAATTAAACTGAATTTAAAACAAAACATTGAACGACGAAGCGCGTGATGGAACACACTAATAAATCTGAATTTATAACATGAATTTAATTGAATTTAAATGCTACGCGCGCTAGGGCTGCGCGCTGGGGGCCACGCTGGGAGGGGCGGCAAACGGGACAGGGCCACGCGCGGGGGGGGGGGGGGAGGGGGCGGGGCAAAGCTGCGCGGGGGCAGGACGGGGCCGCGCCGGGAGGGGCGGACGGGTGGGGTGGCGGCCAGCCAGGGGCCACGCGGGGGAGGGAGGGAGGAGGGAGAGGAGAGGGGAAGGGAGGTGGGAGCTCACCTCGGGGCTCGACGATCGGTGGCAACCGCTCACCGGAATCCCACCTAGGGCAAGATGAGATGGAGAGAGGTGGAAGAGAGGGAGAGGGAAGTTGCTGTGCGGGAAAGGAAAATGAGAGAGAGAGAGGGGGGGCGCATGGGGGGGAGAGGGGCAGCAGGGGCGCGCCAGGCCAGGTCATGCCGCGCCACGGGCCAGGCTGGGCCGACAACGCACTGCACTTGCTTCTACTCTTATTTAGATCGCGGATCGAAAACCGAAACGAGACGAACACACGATTAGACACAACGTCAGACAAAAGAAATATGCTTCGGCAAGATGCAACACCCATGTCAACTTAGGTTTTTGTTTACACGTCATACGGACACCAGTCTCTATACTGCTTTGAAATTGGGAAGAAGGAGCGAAACGGGAAGAGAAAAGAGAGTAACGCCTGAATTTGGTGAATATCGGAGAAAAATTTATACCACCAAATTCAGGGCGTTACAAATCTCCTATACTAACAGCTGCCAGTTAAATAAGTAATTTAATTAACACGAGAGATTCTAAGCGAGACAAATTTACGACGCACGAAACAGTACTACAAGGTGCGAACGGCGCGTGGAGACGCGCGACTTAGCGCACGGATGACACACGAAACAGTGCATACAACCAGCGCGAATGACACGCGAATCAACACGCGACTACGAGCACATCACAAGCGAACTGTGCGCAGACCGTGCGACGACGCGTGACGACACTCGTGAACAGCACGCGACGACACGCGAACCAGACGCGTGGCGCGAACGAACGACGACGACGTACAAGCAGCGCCTGAATGACACGCGAAACAGCACGCCACCGCGTGTGGAATGGAACGCGCGACATGCGGTGAAAAAACTAATTAGATGTCGTGTTTAAACTAAACAAGTATTAAATAAATAAAAGTATTTAAGTTAATATTAACCATGTTAATGTTTATTTATAAAAGCGCAAGTTGACAACTATATATTTAATTTAATTTTACTACTAATCTAATAAATAATAGTGGATCAACCATTAAATAAATAAATTAGAAAATGTGACCTGATGAATTAATGTTATTAACATGTGGGCAACGTCGTTACAAATCTAACACAATTTGAACGGTGCGAAACTGATTTAGAATACAAAAGATATCACATTTTTATTAACTCTCATATTTAAATGACGTGGCACTATTCCGGGAGCTAAGAATTGAATCTGAGGAAACTATTTCGTGCTTTGGAACATGCTCGACGAGGAGAATCCGGGCATATATATATAATGGGGGTTCGGACGAGATGAAAATTCGGGTCAAATTTGGATTTTACTATTTATAAAATTCAGAAAAGCCTAGAAATTCATATTTTGTGCTCAAATTATTATAGATGCTTTCACAAATTCCAGAAAAATTCCTAGAAATAGTTTGGCATCTAATGAACTAAAAAACATACTTAGAGTTTCTAAAAACATTTTAAGTACCTTAAATAAATAGATTTTGGTTTGAGAAAAATATAAAAAATATTCTGAAAAATATGAAAATCTACCGAGGGCTTCTATAGGATATACTAACATGTTTCAAACACATTTTGCACTTAGAAACACAAAGCAACAGCATGAATGCAACAACCAAAGTGCCTCTAGGGCTCATTCCACTAGGTTTACGCTAATATAAAACAAAATAATTCTCCATTTTTAGGAAAAAGAGAAGGAAAGCAAAGAAATGAGAGAGTAACACCTGAATTTGATGGATATTAGAAAATAAATTTTATACCCCCAAATTCAGGGTGTTACAAATCTAACCCCCTTAACAGAATCTCGCTCCCGAGATTCAAGAAGAAGCTAGCAAGAAATAACAAGGCTGGTTCATTGATTGTTCAAAGTTTATTCCATTCCACATTGACTTTGCCAGCTTATCTTATGGGCTAGTTGATTTGACCTTCAGATGTTCTTGACAAATTATCCTCATTATTTGAGTCACCATACGATATGAATGTGGAGTTGACTTCTTGATGACCCTAGGACCTATGGGTTAGGACCCACACACGCTTCCGCTGCACCACTCTGATCTGGTTGGTTGATGTTGATCGCATTCTCTTCATTGGGGTTAGCGGCTAACCCCCTTAACAGGAGCATTGATACACACTTGGTGAAGATGCTGCCAACTCTGATCTTAACTGATTAAGAGAGGTTGGAGGTTGCGAGCTGGACAGGTGCAAGAGGAAAGGGTATAGATAGAAAAGGTAAGCATAGATGGATTACAGAGAGAAAAGGGAGAGCACCCAACTACCTAACTCTATGGCACTCACCTCATAAATGGATGCCATTGTGGAGCCAGGGGCCACAACACATCAACACTCATCACAAAGAAGCAAATCAGTCATAATACAAAGATAAACAGCACAAGCATACAACAACAAACATCTCGTTGCTACACACTAATGTTAACTAGATGGTGGTCTTTCGTTACCAAGGGGAAACTACTCTAAGGCCATCGAAAGGCAATGGGAATGATAAGACATTCAGGATATGGGCATGAGCATAATAAAGGATGAATCTAAAGCAAGGATTGTAACCGACAAGGGAGAGAATGCAACCAAGGTCAGGATAGGTAAAACACTATTCTCGAATTGAGATGGGAAAATGATATTTCAAAAGGTAGGCATAAGTTAAGCATCATGGAAAGATCTAGAGAATACAAAGGTATGGGAGGTAACAGGCAAAAGCACACCAAAAGTTTGAGTAAAGACAAGACTTGCAACGCGACAGAGGAAAAGGGAACGAACAAGAGCGGAATGGGTAAGACAACACTCTTTAACTAAAATGGGAGAGGAGGCTTTAAAATGCAGGTACAGGATAAGCATCAAGGTAAAGATTGAGGGATGATAAGGGTTAAGGTAGTTACGGACAAGCACGCAACAAAGGTCATATTTTAGGCGAAACTTGCAAGGCGTCGAAGAAGGAGGAGCAATCAATGGTGAAGTGGGTGAGGCATTACCCTCGAATAGGGACAAAAAAGGAGGCTTTAAAGGGTAGGTTCGAAGTAAGCATGAAGGTTAGGGCATTGATGTCGCAAGGGTTTAAAGGTGATAACGGATAAGGATGTAGAAGATGAGGTAAATGGGCATAAGAACCAAGGATATAAGTACCACAAAGGATGGAGTTAAGACATGACCTGCAAGTGGAAAAGGAGAGGGCACGTCTAAGGGCCAGATAGGTAAACTTCCACTCTCAAATTGAGGTGGAAGAGAGATCTTTGAAGAGTAGGAATAAAGATGAGTGTCAAAGCAAAATCGATGGATGACAAGGTGATGGTGATAGCAAATAAAAACACAACAAAGGATGGAATTAAGACAAAACTTGTAAGGTGACAAGGAGTGAAAAGAAATCAAGGGAGAGATAGGTAACTCATAACTCTCAAACTTGGTTGAAAGAAAGGGGAGGATTTTAAAGGATAAGTTCAAGGTAAGAATTTAGGTAGAAGACATAAATCTCGCAAGGGTCCGATGCGATAACAAACAAGGGTATGAGAGAAAAGATGAAGGCATTGAAGAGCCAGTGGTATGAGTACAACAAAGAATGGAGTTATGTCCAGGCTTTCACGAGGTGAAGAATAGAATATTCCTAAGGGTGAGATAAGTAAAACACCACTCTCAAATTGGGATAGGAGATTGGAGATTTTAGATCACAGACATAATGCAATTACCAAGGTAAGATCGAGAAATGAGAGAGGTAAAGGCAATGAAGAGCAAAAGCACCACAAAGGATAGAGTTAAAAACTCGCAAGCGACACAGAAGAGGATACGACCAAGGGAAAGTAGGTAAGTTACAACTCTTAGATTGAGATGGAAGAGAGGAGATTTTAAAGGGTAGGTATAAGATAAGCATCAAGATAAGATATAGAGGCATCAAAGGTGAAGGTGATAATAACGAAAGGCATAACAAATGATAGAGTTAAGGCAAGACTCGCAAAGTGGCGAAGTGGAGAAAACAATCAAGGGTAAGATAGGTGAGGTTTCAATAGAATAGCTGGAGTAAGAATTCATTATCGAGAGAAGTTATAAAGGAACAATGAGATCACCAACGATGTGTAAAATAAAATGATTGCTCATGGATCGTCGAGAAACAAGGGTGGCCAAGGGCATGTAAACTGAAATGTTTATAAACAAACATTAGGGTATAAAGATAAGCAAATATAAAAAGATAAGAGTATGGGAGATTCCAAGGATATGAGCATACTAAGACCAAGAGAATGGGAATTGTCAAAAGATAGCGACTTAACAACGGAATAGGAAAGGGTCTCAAAAGACAGAAAGGTCATGGACATATAAACCGAAATGTTTAAATAGGTAGCAGAGATTCAGAGGTCAGTATTTGGATTTAAGGGATAAGGGTATTGAAGAATCAAGGGATACAAGCATGTCAATACCAAGGGAATAGAGATTGCCAAATGGTAGCAATTTAATGACAGAAGAGGAAAGAATCCCAAAAGACAAGAAGGTTATGGCCAGGAGGCATCCATAAAGATGTCGCAAGCACAATAGTGAGATTAGGTCTAATAGAATGAATATGTAAAGCATAGACAGTAACAGAATAAAGTACATTTAGCAAGGTGATATATAGAAGAATGACATAGAATTAGCCAATGTGGCTAATATTTTGAAGCAGCATCAAGGATGAGGTGAATTAATAGTCAATAAGTCCTTAAAACGGGCAATGCTATTCTAGGCTAGCGGGCGTATAGTCAGCAAGGCTTTGATACCACTCATGTCACATCTGGTTTTAGAAGGTAAACTAGATGCGAACCATGTACGTGCCAGGATCAGAACTCACGTACACAGCGATTACATAAATGACTCATCACAACACAATGCTCCAAATATTAACAAAGAGTAAGTAATAATATTAAAGACTAGAGTCATTTACATAATATAAATCAAAGTGCACATAATAGAAACGTAGCCAATGTAAACAAACCCACCATAGGTAGCTGATTGGGAGAGGTCGCTAGCCTAATCCTCGAACTCGTCGAAGTCTTGGAACTCCTAGAGATCCGCCTCAACGCCTTCTTCTTCTTTAGCTGAGCATAGATTGCACCAAAGGCAATCTGGTGTTTCGTGAAAGCAAGGGTGAGTACACATCAACGTACTTAGCAAATGTCCTGTTTGGCTGAGATGTACTAGCTTTATGTTGAGTTAAGTTCAAAGCGGTTGCTTTTAGTTGGTCAGGTATTTATTATTAGTGGAAGCCAAATTTTAGCAATAACCAACCCGTGAATCATTTCCTCATCGAGGAACATCATTATCATCATCGAACCAAAACCATTAATAGAACCATAACATCTCGAACCATCTGTATCTCTAATCAATGGAGCTCCCAAGGCTACTCATAACCATGAGCATGGCTGATATATCAGTTTCATTCCTCTGCAGAGGTTGCACACTTTACCCATGAGTCATGATCCCTTCCCAGCCTAGGTTTGCAAGACCCGATCTTCACTACCGAGGTGAATGGCTAGGGATACACTACGTACCCTTTACAAAGATTCCCTTGGTGTGTAGTTGCTCGTTAGGTTTACCCAGTCGTACAAACATAGTACTCCTCCCTAAGGTGGGCAACTAACAAAACCAAATTGAATGAACCTTGACACAAGCACTATGCCCTAGCCCCCATTAACGGCACTACGGCTAAGCTAACTACACTCCCAAGTTCCTCCAATTAATCAGCTAAGAGCATCCCATACCACTCTCATGGTTGTACTGTTTTCCCGGGTGGTCATCCAGCGAACAGGTGCTTATGGAGAGGTACACGGGAAACAACCCGAGTCCCCTAAAGTAACACAAACTCATCATCATAATCGAGATATCATCAACGTATCATAAATATTATCATCATGTTCATTGATTAAAGTAAAGCAATAGCATGAAGCTAACCATAATAACCCAAAAGGCAATCAAGGGCAAAGTAAATAGAAGACTAGTCAATCCTTAGGTTTTAATTATGTAATGCGGGGAAATGAATTATCATGTGAATAGACATAAGTAGGTCAGAGGACACTTGCCTTCACCAAACAGATACTCAGGATCTTCAATCCCGTAGAATTCGAAGAATTTGGTCACTTGGTCACCAAAGCTTGATTGTCGATTCAACGAAGCTCGGAAACGACGCTTTAATCGCAACGCGAAGCAAAGACAAAGAGGTACAAACAAACAAACATATATATGCATAAGAACATTACACCATGCCAAGGAGAACATAATAAAAACATGCAATACGAAATAGAGCTCGCTTCTATGGTTACGTGAGAAAGAAAATACGACAGTCGGAGCTTTGGTCGGGCTATACCGTGTTTGTGCTAAACGAATATGAACTAGGACATTCAATTCGACATTATCATATTAACAAATATTTATCATAAGAAAAAATAAGACCACTACTTAGTTCTGATTAATCTCCTGTACTAACAGCTGTCAGTTAAATAAGTAATTTAATTAACACGAGAGATTCTAAGCGAGACGAATTCACGACACGCGAAACAACACTACAGCGTGTGAACGGCGCGCGGACGACGCACGAAACAGTGCGCGCGACCAGTGCGAATAGCGCACGAATCAGCACGCGACTACAAGCACATCACACGCGAACTGTGCGCAGACCGTGTGACGACGCGAGGGAACAGCATGTGACGATACGCGAACCATACGCGTGGCGCGAATGAATGACGACGACGACGTACAAGCAGCGCGCGAATGACACGCGAAACAGCACGCCACCGCGTGCGGAACGGCACACGCGATAGGCAGCAAAAAACTAATTAGATGTCGTGTTTAAACTAAATAATTATTAAATAAATAAAAGTATTTAAGTTAATATTAACTATGTTAATGTTTATTTATAAAAGCGCAAGTTGACAACTATATATTTAATTTAATTTGATTACTAATTTAATAAACATTAGTCGAGCAACCATTAAATAAATTAATTAGAATATGTGACCTGATGAATTAATGTTATCAACATGTGGACAACGTCGTTACAAATCTAACACAATTTGAACGGTGCGAAACGGACTTAGAATACATATGTCACATTTTTTATTAACTCTCGGATTTAAATGAAGTGACACAATTCTATTGGTTAAACCATTTACCACACACTGGGCTACATGAACGCAAAGCCACCAACGAGTTCCCTGCCACCCTTCGTCCATAGTAATGTAATGAATCTATTAGCCACACTCCTAGCCACGCTAGATGTTGTTGTTGTTGTATCATTCAGGGAGATGTCGAAGTTTGGCTTGTCAACATTTTTTAGATGAGAACATCTAGCTATTTCTAGGATCGAAGTAATACCACCACTACAGTAAACTAACAAACATCCGACGGCCTCCTTATCTCCGACGGCCTCGTACGACGCCGTCGGAGATAAGGTTATCTCCGACGGCCACAACAGGCGCTCGGAAATAAGCCTTATCTCCGACGGCGTCGTACTCAGCCGTCGGAGATAAGGTTATCTCCGACGGCTTCGTACTGAGCCGTCGGAGATAAGGCTTTTTAACGTGGATCCGACCCGCGCGCCTTTCATTTCACGCGCGCGCGCCTGCTGTCTTTCTCCTGCCGCCGCCGCCGCCCCGCACAGTTGCCGCCCGCCCGCCGCCGTGCTCCGCCCGCCGCCGTGCTCCGCCCGCCGCCGTGCTCCGTGCCCGTGCTCCGTGCTCCGGCCGCCCGCCCCCAGTGCTCCGGCCAGTGATCCGGCCGCCGCCGCCGCTCCGTTCGCCGGTCGCCACCGCTCCGTGCTCCACCCCGTGCTCCGGCCGCCGGCCCCGTGCGCCCGCCGCCCGCCCGTGCGCCCGTCGCCGGCCGGCTCCCCACGCCCGCTAAGTGAGTATACTTAATTAGCAATTTTGTTTATTAAAATTGTATGCTTGTATTAATGTATTTGATTAGAATTGTATGCTTGTATTAATGTATTTGATTAGAATTGTATGTATGAATGCATTTGATTGTTTAGTTTGTTATGTCCGACGGCCAAAATTTGATTACGTAATTAAAGTAGCTTGTTTTAGTTTATTTAGTGGTACTTTAGATAATTTAAATTTTTAATTTCCGAGGGTAATTATTATGCCCTCGGAAATAAGGTTATTTTATATGATTTGTCATCTATAATAATGTTATTTCGTATGTAATATTGTATTGTGGTTTATTAGTTTAATTATTTAATAATGCACGATGATTATAGTTAATCATAGTGTATCGTAGTGTGAACAAACGAAACCTAGGCGTCACCCATTTCGGCCCAACACACCTTACAAGCGACGCATGTGAGGTATGTTGGGCCGGAATTGTCCCTTTATTGGACAGCCTCGGGGTGACCGACAGAGTCCGTGTTTATGACAAAAGCATGTGCTCCTGCTTAGTTTCGGCAGCATAACCTCTCTGTTCTCCAATTGCACCATTTTTAGGCGTGCGATTGGAGAACAGCGGGGTTATGCTGCCGAAATTTCGCACGACCACATGTCTTGTCATAAACACGGCCTCGTCGGTCACTCCTGGGTGGGTTTAGGACCTATCCTTTCCTACAGATGTAGGGGCGTGATTTCTTCGTAAAAACGGATGGTCCGTGCATTACTTATCTAATTAAGTTAACGTCTCGTATCTAGTATGGAGGAGAATCGTCGATGGATGTATGAAGGTTGGAAGAAAAGAGGTGCTCTATCAAGTGAGTGGGTTGCCAAGACTGATGCTTTTCTCGACCATGCTTTTGCTCGGTCAGAGACTGGAACCGATGTTAGGTGCCCTTGTAGCAAGTGTCAGAACATTAATTTCCTTGACAGGAGGACTATGTCTATACATATTTGCAAGAACGGTTATATGCCAGGCTATGAGGTGTGGGTGCACCACGGTGAGGACCCACCTCCTCGTACTGTATCGGAAGTTCAGTCACATGAAGAGGAGGACTACGATAGGATGGAAGAGATGCTTGACGATGTACGCCATGAGCTTCTAATCGTCGATTCGGAGAACCCCGGTCAACCCACCGAGTTTGAGGATCCAGCTACACCTGAGGTTCAGAAGTTCTTCGAGCTCCTTAAAGCTGCCGAAGAGCCATTGCATGAGCACACAAAAGTGACCGTCCTTGTATTTGTGACTCGACTTATGGCTATTAAGTCTAAGTTTGCATTCTCAAACAACTGTTACAAGGAACTTTTGAACTTGATCAGTGATGTACTTCCGGAGAATCACAAGATGCCAAAGGACATGTATCAGTCTAAAAAGCTGTTATCTGGCCTCGGTATGGACTACGAAAAAATCGATGTCTGTGAAAATAATTGTATGCTTTTCTGGAAGGAGACCGCAGGTGAGAAGGAGTGTACTGTATGTGGTGAGCGTAGATTCGTTGAGGTTGAAAACGACGATGGTTTGACCGTGACTACGAAGATTGCACATAAGCAGCTTCGTTACATGCCTCTTATACCTCGGTTGAAACGTTTGTTCATCTCCAAGAATACAGCCAGACACATGAGGTGGCACAAAGAAGGGGTACGTGAGAATCGAAATGTCATGGTGCACCCAGCTGATACAGATGCATGGAAGGCACTAGATGCTTTTGATTCCAGCTTTGCTGATGAAGTGAGGAATGTTCGCTTCGGTTTGGCAACAGATGGTTTCTCGCCATTCAATCTAACTGCAACGTCGTACTCATGTTGGCCCGTCTTTGCTGTTCCATACAACCTTCCACCAGCTCTATGCATTAAATATGAATTTATTTTCTTGTGTCTTGTAATACCTGGTCCGGATCATCCTGGAACAAAGATCGATGTGATGATGAGGCCCCTGATTGAAGAATTGAAAATTTTGTGGGCAGGAGTCGAGGCGTACGATTGTTACAAGAAACAGAAGTTCAACCTGAGAGCCGCGTTTTTATGGTCTATTCATGATTTTATGGCTTATGGTATCTTTGCTGGATGGAGTTGTCATGGGATTTTGACATGTCCGATATGCGTTGAAGACACTTCATGCTTTCGACTAAAGTTTGGTGGAAAGATATGTTACTTCGATTGCCATAGATGTTTTTTGCCAGAGGATCACCCGTTCAGGTTCGATAGGAACGCTTTTAAAAAGGACACGATTGTGACGAGGGGACCACCCAAGCGTCTAAGTGGTCCAGAGATTCTCGCGAGACTTAATGATTTGAAACTAAACGAACATGGAAATCGTTTTGAAGGTTATGGAACCGAGCATAATTGGACTCACAAATGTGGTCTATGGGAACTCCCTTATATGAAAGCCTTGATTCTAATGCATAACATTGATGTCATGCACCAGGAACGAAATATGGGTGAAAGCATTATCAGCACTTGCATGAATATCACTGACAAAACAAAAGACAACCCTAAGGCAAGGAAAGACTTGGCCTTAATCTGTAGAAGACCAACTATGGAGATAGGAGAGAATCAGAAGAAGCCACGTGCTCCTTTCAGTATTAAACCTAAAAGGAAGAAACAATTGATGAAATGGTTGAAAAACTTAAAGTTCCCAGATGGTTACGCCGCGGGCTTTAGAAGGTCTGTGAATTTGAAGACGGGCAAGTTTTCTGGGTTGAAGAGTCATGACTACCACATAATAATGGAAAGACTCCTTCCTGTTATGTTTCGTGGTTTTGTAAAAAATGATGTATGGAAAGCATTAGCGGAGCTAAGCTACTTTTATAGACATCTTTGTGCCAAAGAAATAAAGAAAGAGATGATGGAGAAGCTTGAGCAACAAATACCGATTTTGGTATGCAAACTTGAAAAACTATTTCCACCAGGTTTCTTCAATCCGATGCAACATCTACTTGTTCACCTACCATACAAAGCTAAGGTAGGAGGTCCTGTGCAATATAGATGGATGTATCACATCGAAAGGACACTAAAGAAGCTACGTGCAATGGTTGGTAATAAGAGACGAGTTGAAGGGTGCATCGCTGAAGAATTCAAATATAAAGAGATAGCATCGTTCACGGGCCTGTACATTGCAGAGGAACACAATGTCAATGCCCATACGTTGCGGTATCATGTCGACGAGCCCCCTATCAGTGATATTGAAATTTTTCAATGGAGGGGCAAAACTGTAGGACCCAGCACAACATACTGTTTCACCAACGACGAATGGAAGACTGCTTTACTCTACATGTATAACAACATGGAAGAGATGAGTCAGTTTCTCCTGTAAGTGTAAACTTTATTTTAGTCATTGCCGCTAGAATTTTTGTTGTGAGACTAAAATGTTTGTTTCCTTGTACTAACAGGGAATTTGATTCTCAAAATTGCATCTCTGGCTGTGAACGTGACCAGATTCGTCGAGAGGGAAAAGATGGGGGACTTAATTTCTTGTGTTGGTTTCGAGATTATGTAGATAAAAATGACAATATACACCCGGACCTTCGACAATTATCCCTAGGAGCAGTAACTGGCAGATGTTATGGTCGGTATGATGTCAATGGTTTTAGATTCCGTTCCACAAGGTTCGAAGATGATCATCCTCTAGCAGCCACGACAAATTCCGGAGTTGTAACTAGAGCTGTCGATGATGAAGGGAAGGTGACTAATTATTATGGAGTCATTAATGATATAATCGAGTACAAGTTTTTTGGAGATAAACAACTCAAAGTGGTGTTCTTTGATTGTGATTGGTTTTCTCCAAACTCAACGCGAGAAAATGAAAGGGAAATGTGCCCTTGGGCCATTTCTAAGTATTTTGGTGATTGAGTGCCAACACATGTGCTTAATTGTGAATTTATGTACATGGATGAACAAGGTGCAAATCATGAGATAAAGGTATGTTTCTAAGCCTTAGTACATTGGTTTTATGGACTAACATATTTGTCTAAGTGTTAGAAACAGAAAGAAGAAAAAGAGAAAAGGGGAGAGAAAGACTTGGCTGTGTGCAGCCAAGGCTCAGCTCGGTCTGGAGCACCGGACTGTCCGGTGTGCACCGGACAGTGTCCGGTGCGCCAGGTCGACTCGGCTCGAACTGGCCGCTCTCGGGAATTCGCCGACGGCGTACGGCTATAATTCACCGGACTGTCCGGTGTGCACCGGACTGTCCGGTGAGCCAACGGTCGGCCAGGGCCAACGGTCGGCCGCGCAATCTGCGTGGGACACGTGGCGGAGCCAACGGTCGGAAGACGGCACCGGACTGTCCGGTGTGCACCGGACATGTCCGGTGCGCCAACGGCTCGCAGATCTCCAACGGGCTGCAACGGTCGGCAGCGCCAGTTAAGGAAACAAATCGGGCACCGGACAGTGTCCGGTGTGCACCGGACTGTCCGGTGCCCCCGACGACAGAAGGCCAGGATAGCCTTCCAGAATTGCTCTCAACGGCTCCTAGCTGCCTTGGGGCTATAAAAGGAGCCCCTAGGCGCATGGAGGAGAGACACAAGCAACTCTTGAGCATTCTTGATCATCCACACAAGTTCTTTGCGCATTCGTTTGTGATTCTAAGTGATTCGAGCTCTGTTCTAGTGTGAACTCTGAGATAGTCATTCGAGCTCGAGTCTTGGCCGTGTGTGTGCGCTTTTGTTGTGGATTTGTGTGTGTTGCTTCCCTCCCTTACTCTGAGCTTTCTTTGTGATCATATACTTGTAAGGGCAAGAGACTCCAATTTGTGGAGATTCCTTGCAAACGGGATAGTGAAAGGAACAACAAAACAACGTGGTATTCAAGTGGGTCTTTGGACCGCTTGAGAGGGGTTGATTGCAACCCTCGTCCGTTGGGACGCCACAACGTGGAAGTAGGCAAGCATTGGCTTGGCCGAACCACGGGATAAACCACTGTGTCCCTCTGTGCTTGATTCGTGTGGTATTGTGTTTTGTTGAGACTTCACCTTAGCCACTTGGCAATAATCGTGCTAACACATAACAAGTTTCTGTGGCTTAAGTTTGAAGTTTTTACAGGATCACCTATTCACCCCCCCCTCTAGGTGCTCTCAATTGGTATCAGAGCCGTTCTCTTCACAAAGGGACTAGCCGCCCGAAGAGATGGATCCTAAGGGGAAGGGTATAGTGATCAACGACAAAGAAAAGGAGACCTTCGTCAACGAGCCGAAGGACGACAAGCCTACCGACTCCGGCTCGGGCCAAAGACGGAAGGAAGGGAAGAAGAAGAAGACAAGGCGCATTAAGGAGATCATCTACTACGACAGCGACGAGTCTACTTCTTCCCAAAAGGACGAGGACCACAACGACTACGAGAGGAGAAAACCGGTCAACTCGAACTTTTCTTTTGATTACTCTCGTATTCCGCAAAGTTCACATTCTCAATTGCTCTCCATTCCACTCGGCAAGCCCCCACACTTTGATGGAGAGGACTACGGATTTTGGAGCCACAAAATGCGTAGTCACCTATTCTCTCTCCATCCTAGTATATGGGAGATTGTAGAGAGTGGAATGCACTTTGATAGTTCGGATAGTCCCACGTTTATTAATGAACAAATTCATAAGAATGCACAAGCTACTACTGTTCTTCTAGCTTCCTTGTGCAGGGATGAATATCATAAAGTGAGCGGCTTGGATAACGCCAAGCAAATCTGGGACACCCTCAAGATTTCTCATGAGGGAAACGACGTCACTTTACTCACCAAGATGGAGTTGGTGGAGGGAGAGCTTGGACGTTTCGCCATGATAAGGGGCGAGGAGCCGACGCAAACATACAACCGGCTCAAGACCCTCATCAACAAGATAAGGAGCTACGGGAGCACGCGATGGACGGACCACGACGTCGTCCGCCTAATGCTCAGGTCCTTTACCGTACTTGATCCTCATCTCGTGAACAATATTCGTGAGAATCCCAGGTACACGATGATGACGCCCGAGGAAGTACTTGGAAAATTCGTGAGCGGGAGGATGATGATCAAGGAGGCGAGATACGTCGACGACGCGTTGAACGGACCACTCCACGAGCCTCAACCCATTGCTCTAAAGGCAACGAGGAGCAAGGAGTCGCTACCTAGCAAGGTGGCGCAAGTTGAGGCGGCTGGCCTTAATGATGAAGAGATGGCTCTCATCATTAAAAGATTCAAGACGGTGCTTAAAGGTCACAAGGGACAACCAAGCAAGACCAAAGCCAAGGGGAAGCGCTCATGCTTCAAATGCGGTAAGCTTGGTCATTTCATTGCTAACTGTCCCGATAATGAAAGTGACCAGGAAAAGGGGAACAAAAGAGAGAAAAAGAAGCAATACAAGAAGGCAAAGGGCGAGGCGCATCTAGGAAAGGAGTGGGACTCGGATTGCTCCTCCTCCGACTCCGACAACGAAGGACTCGCCGCCACTGCCTTCAACAAATCGGCTCTCTTCCCCAACGAGCGTCTCACTTGTCTTATGGCAAGAGAGAAGAAGGTAAGTACTAAAGACTCCACTTATGCTTCTTCTAGTGATAGTGAGTCTAGTGATGATGATATAGATTATTCTTGCTTGTTCAAGGGCTTAGATAGATCTAAGATAGATAAAATCAATGAATTGATTGATGCATTGAATGAAAAGGATAGGCTTTTAGAAAAGCAAGAAGATTTATTGTATGATGAACATGATAAGTTTGTAGAGGCACAAAAATCATATGCTTTAGAAGTAAAAAGAAATGAAATGCTTTCTAGTGAAATATCTTCCTGTCATGAAACCATTTCTACCTTAAGAAGTGTTAATATTGATTTAAGTGCTAAACTAGAAGTAGCTAGTAAATCAAATTCTTGTGTTGAACATGTTGAAATTTGTACTAGGTGTAAGGATTTTGATGTTAATGCTTGTAGTGAACACCTAGTTCTAATTTCCAAATTAAATGATGAAGTGGCTAGTCTTAATGCCCAACTTAAGACTAGCAAGAATGAAGTTGATAAAATAAAATTTGCAAGGGATGCCTACACGGTTGGTAGACACCCCTCAATTAAGGATGGGCTTGGCTTCAAGAGGGAAGCCAAGAACTTAACAAGCCATAAGGCTCCCGTCTTCGTCAAGGAGAAAGGGAAGGCCCCTATGGCTAATAGTGCTAAAAAGAACCATGCTTTTATGTATTATGATAGGAGACATGCTAGAAATGCTTATAATCATTTTGATTCACATGTTTATGATTCTCATGCAATGTTTGCTTCTAGTTCTTCTTATAATCATGGTAGAGATATGTGTAGGAGAAATGTTGTACATATGCCTAGGAGATATATTGCTCATGTACCTAGAAAGAATGTTATTCATGCTCCTAGGAAAGTAGTGAATGAACCTTCTACCATTTATTATGCTTGTAATGCTCCCTTTGCTATTTGTAGAAAGGGTAAGAAGGTAGTTGCTAGGAAATTAGGGGCTAGATGCAAGGGAGATAAATCTTGCATTTGGGTCCCTAAAGACATTTGTGCTAACCTTGCAGGACCCAACATGAGTTGGGTACCTAAGACCCAAGCCTAAATTTGCCTTGCAGGTTTATGCATCCGGGGGTTCAAGCTGGATTATCGACAGCGGATGCACAAACCATATGACGGGGGAGAAGAAGATGTTCACCTCCTACGTCAAGAATAAGGATTCCCAAGATTCAATTATATTCGGTGATGGGAATCAAGGCAAGGTAAAAGGGTTAGGTAAAATTGCAATTTCTAATGAGCATTCTATCTCAAATGTATTCTTAGTGGAGAGTCTTGGATATAATTTGCTATCTGTTAGTCAATTATGTCAAATGGGATATAATTGTTTATTTACAAATGTAGATGTGTCTGTCTTTAGAAGATGTGATGGTTCACTAGCTTTTAAGGGTGTACTAGACGGCAAGCTTTATTTAGTTGATTTTGCAAAAGAAGAGGCCGGTCTAGATGCATGCTTAATGGCTAAGACTTGCATGGGCTGGCTGTGGCATCGCCGCTTAGCACATGTGGGGATGAAGAACCTCCACAAGCTTCTAAAGGGAGAACACGTGATAGGTCTAACAAATGTTTATTTCGAAAAAGATAGACCTTGTGCAGCTTGTCAAGCAGGTAAGCAGGTGGGAGGAGCACATCACAGTAAGAATGTGATGACCACGTCAAGACCTCTGGAGCTGCTGCATATGGACCTCTTCGGACCCGTCGCCTATCTAAGCATAGGAGGAAGTAAGTATGGTTTAGTTATTGTTGATGACTTTTCCCGCTTCACTTGGGTGTTCTTTTTGCAGGATAAGTCTGAAACCCAAGGGACCCTCAAGCGCTTCCTCAGGAGAGCTCAAAATGAGTTTGAGCTCAAGGTGAAGAAGATAAGGAGCGACAACGGGTCCGAGTTCAAGAACCTTCAAGTGGAGGAGTTTCTTGAGGAGGAAGGGATCAAGCATGAGTTCTCCGCTCCCTACACACCACAGCAAAATGGTGTGGTAGAGAGGAAGAACAGGACGCTAATCGATATGGCAAGGACGATGCTTGGAGAGTTCAAGACCCCCGAGTGTTTTTGGTCGGAAGCCGTGAACACGGCTTGCCACGCCATCAACAGGGTCTATCTTCATCGACTCCTCAAGAAGACTTCGTATGAGCTACTAACCGGTAACAAACCCAATGTATCTTATTTTCGTGTATTTGGGAGCAAATGCTACATTCTAGTGAAGAAGGGTAGAAATTCTAAGTTTGCTCCCAAAGCTGTAGAAGGGTTTTTATTAGGTTATGATTCAAATACAAAAGCGTATAGGGTCTTCAACAAATCATCGGGTTTGGTTGAAGTCTCTAGCGACGTTGTATTTGATGAGACTAATGGCTCTCCAAGAGAGCAAGTTGTTGATTGTGGTGATGTAGATGAAGAAGATGTTCCAACGGCCGCTATACGAACCATGGCGATTGGAGACGTTCGGCCACAGGAACAGGATGAACGTGATCAACCTTCTTCCTCAACGACGGTGCATCCCCCAACTCAAGACGATGAACAGGTTCATCAAAAGGAGGCGTGTGATCAAGGGGGAGCACAAGACGATCAAGTGATGGAGGAAGAAGCGCAACCGGCACCTCCAACCCAAGTTCGAGCAATGATTCAAAGGGATCATCCCGTCGACCAAATTCTGGGTGACATTAGCAAGGGAGTAACTACTCGATCTCGATTAGTTAATTTTTGTGAACATTACTCGTTTGTCTCCTCTATTGAGCCTTTCAGGGTAGAGGAGGCCTTGCTAGATCCGGACTGGGTGTTGGCCATGCAGGAGGAACTTAACAACTTCAAGCGCAATGAAGTTTGGACGCTGGTGCCTCGTCCCAAGCAAAATGTTGTGGGAACCAAGTGGGTGTTCCGCAACAAACAAGACGAGCACGGAGTGGTGACAAGGAACAAGGCTCGACTTGTGGCAAAAGGTTATGCCCAAGTCGCAGGTTTGGACTTTGAGGAGACTTTTGCTCCTGTGGCTAGGCTAGAGTCCATTCGTATCTTGCTAGCATATGCCGCTCACCATTCTTTCAGGTTGTACCAAATGGATGTGAAGAGCGCGTTCCTCAACGGGCCAATAAAGGAGGAGGTGTACGTGGAGCAACCCCCTGGCTTCGAGGATGAGCTGTACCCCGACCACGTGTGTAAGCTCTCTAAGGCGCTCTATGGACTTAAACAAGCCCCAAGAGCATGGTATGAATGCCTTAGAGATTTCTTACTTGCTAATGCTTTCAAGGTTGGGAAAGCCGATCCAACTCTTTTTACAAAGACATGTGATGGTGATTTGTTTGTATGCCAAATTTATGTCGATGACATAATATTTGGTTCTACTAATCAAAAGTCTTGTGAAGAGTTTAGCAGGGTGATGACGCAGAAATTCGAGATGTCGATGATGGGCGAGTTGAACTACTTCCTTGGGTTCCAAGTGAAGCAACTCAAGGACGGCACCTTCATCTCCCAAACGAAGTACACGCAAGATCTGCTAAAGCGGTTTGGGATGAAGGACGCCAAGCCCGCAAAGACTCCGATGGGAACCGACGGACACACCGACCTCAACAAAGGAGGTAAGTCCGTTGATCAAAAAGCATACCGGTCAATGATAGGGTCTTTACTTTATTTATGTGCTAGTAGACCGGATATTATGCTTAGCGTATGCATGTGTGCTAGATTTCAATCCGATCCTAAGGAGTGTCACTTGGTGGCGGTGAAGCGAATTCTTAGATATTTAGTCGCTACGCCTTGCTTCGGGATCTGGTATCCAAAGGGGTCTAACTTTGACTTAATTGGGTACTCAGATTCCGACTATGCTGGATGTAAGGTCGATAGGAAGAGTACATCGGGGACGTGCCAATTCTTAGGAAGGTCCCTGGTGTCATGGAATTCTAAGAAACAAACCTCCGTTGCCCTATCCACCGCTGAGGCCGAGTACGTTGCCGCAGGTCAGTGTTGCGCGCAACTACTTTGGATGAGGCAAACCCTCAGGGACTTTGGCTACAATCTGAGCAAAGTCCCACTCCTATGTGACAATGAGAGTGCTATCCGAATAGCGGAAAATCCTGTTGAGCACAGCCGCACAAAGCACATTGACATCCGGCATCACTTTTTGAGAGACCACCAGCAAAAGGGAGATATCGAAGTGTTTTATGTTAGCACCGAGAACCAGCTAGCCGATATCTTTACCAAGCCTTTAGATGAGAAGACCTTTTGCAGGCTGCGTAGTGAGCTAAATGTCTTAGATTCGCGGAACTTGGATTGAATTGTAGCATACATGTATTTATGCCTTTGATCATGTTCTTTCTGCATTTTGTTGCTTATTATGGTGCTCAAGTTGTACAAACACTCCCTGGACCTCACAAGTCCGTTGCAAAGTGATGCACATGTTTAGGGGGAGATGTGTTACAACTTGACCCTTTGAGACTAACCATATGTTTGAGTTTGCTTGCGTTAGTCACAAAGGAGAATTGAAAGGGAAAAGGTGGACTTGGACCATGAAAGACTTCCACTGCACTCCGATGAGGGGTAACTTATTCCAAGTCCATCTCATGAACTCTTATTGCCATTTGCTCTTAATTGAAGATTTTGGTGAGGCAATGGGGTTAAAGGGCCACAATTGATCCCGTTTTGGTGCTTGATGCCAAAGGGGGAGAAAATAAAGGCCAAAGCAATAAATGGATCAGCTACCACTTGAGAGATTTTGAAAATAGTAGAATAGAGTTTTTGATTTGTCAAAATTCTTAAGTTGTCTCTCTTGTCAAAAGTTGGCTTCTTGTGGGGAGAAGTATTGATTATGGAAAAAGGGGGAGTTTTTGAAATCCTTGATCAATCTCTTTTTGAATGACTCTCTTTATGCTTAAACATGTGTGTTTAACTTAGAGATAGAGATTTGTGTTTGATTTGCAAAAACAAACCAAGTGGTGGCAAAGGATGATCCATATATGCCAAAATTGATTCAAAATAAATTTAAGTGTTATTTGAATTGAGTTTGCACTTGTTCTAGTGGCTTTATGTTGTGTTGGCATAAATCACCAAAAAGGGGGAGATTGAAAGGGAAATGTGCCCTTGGGCCATTTCTAAGTATTTTGGTGATTGAGTGCCAACACATGTGCTTAATTGTGAATTTATGTACATGGATGAACAAGGTGCAAATCATGAGATAAAGGTATGTTTCTAAGCCTTAGTACATTGGTTTTATGGACTAACATATTTGTCTAAGTGTTAGAAACAGAAAGAAGAAAAAGAGAAAAGGGGAGAGAAAGACTTGGCTGTGTGCAGCCAAGGCTCAGCTCGGTCTGGAGCACCGGACTGTCCGGTGTGCACCGGACAGTGTCCGGTGCGCCAGGTCGACTCGGCTCGAACTGGCCGCTCTCGGGAATTCGCCGACGGCGTACGGCTATAATTCACCGGACTGTCCGGTGTGCACCGGACTGTCCGGTGAGCCAACGGTCGGCCAGGGCCAACGGTCGGCCGCGCAATCTGCGCGGGACACGTGGCGGAGCCAACGGTCGGAAGACGGCACCGGACTGTCCGGTGTGCACCGGACATGTCCGGTGCGCCAACGGCTCGCAGATCTCCAACGGGCTGCAACGGTCGGCAGCGCCAGTTAAGGAAACAAATCGGGCACCGGACAGTGTCCGGTGTGCACCGGACTGTCCGGTGCCCCCGACGACAGAAGGCCAGGATAGCCTTCCAGAATTGCTCTCAACGGCTCCTAGCTGCCTTGGGGCTATAAAAGGAGCCCCTAGGCGCATGGAGGAGAGACACAAGCAACTCTTGAGCATTCTTGATCATCCACACAAGTTCTTTGCGCATTCGTTTGTGATTCTAAGTGATTCGAGCTCTGTTCTAGTGTGAACTCTGAGATAGTCATTCGAGCTCGAGTCTTGGCCGTGTGTGTGCGCTTTTGTTGTGGATTTGTGTGTGTTGCTTCCCTCCCTTACTCTGAGCTTTCTTTGTGATCATATACTTGTAAGGGCAAGAGACTCCAATTTGTGGAGATTCCTTGCAAACGGGATAGTGAAAGGAACAACAAAACAACGTGGTATTCAAGTGGGTCTTTGGACCGCTTGAGAGGGGTTGATTGCAACCCTCGTCCGTTGGGACGCCACAACGTGGAAGTAGGCAAGCATTGGCTTGGCCGAACCACGGGATAAACCACTGTGTCCCTCTGTGCTTGATTCGTGTGGTATTGTGTTTTGTTGAGACTTCACCTTAGCCACTTGGCAATAATCGTGCTAACACATAACAAGTTTCTGTGGCTTAAGTTTGAAGTTTTTACAGGATCACCTATTCACCCCCCCTCTAGGTGCTCTCAGAAAATCAATATGGCATGGTGGAAGTCAAACACAACGACAGATTAAAAGGCCACGACACTATAATCCTTGCCCACCAATGCGAGCAGGTGTATTATATGACATATCCATCTAAGAAAAAGGGTTTGGTTGATTGGAGGGTAGTGTACAAAGGTAATCCTCGTGAACGACTATATGCTCCTGGTGATGCTGGTTATGTTGAAAGTCAAATCGAGCACGAAGTGGGGGCTGCTGAGATTTTCCAAGACGAAGAACTTACAAGCACGTTTAATGTACAAACTGAAATGTTGGAAGAATCTTTATTAGGTGATCAAAATGATGTAGAGGTTCCTCCAAAACGAAAACGAGTGACGAGAAAGAAGAAAGCTACTTGGCGTCCATTAAATCGACGAAAGCAACTAGATCCTGATTTTGATTACGATTACGATTGACGAGTATGGAACATGATTTTATTGCATATTTTATTATTTTATTGCATATTTTATGATTTTGTTGCATATTTTATTGTCGATTTATGTACTAACTTGTTGTTGTTAAAATAGGATGTCAAAGAAAATGAAGTCTTTTGCTCGTAGTTTGCTTGGGACGAGGAGTAGCTCGAGGAGCAGCTCGAGGGGTGAGGATTCAGTTTTTCAGGGCTCAGGTTCTACCATGAGCAGACGGAGAGCGCTGGCAGAACATTTGCCTCCACAAGATGTAAGTTAGTTGTTAAATTACATTATTTGAGTTACTTAATATTGTATGATGTACGATATTTGTTTCATAGGATGCTGAAATTGAGGAACCAGTGGTAGAGGATCATGCAAGAGATGATGTTGAAGATGATGGTGGAGATGATGGTGGAGATGATGCTGGAGACGATGCTGGGGATTCTGGGGCTGGTGGAGATTCCGCAGCTGGGTCTGGAACTTCTCGAGTTAGGAGAATGAGGAAGCTGCATTTTGTTGGACCACCTCCAGAGCTTCCACCCGAATCTCGGGTTTTGATAAAGCCTAGTGGAAAGTGAGTGACATGTCTTTGCTTAAATGTTATTGAAAGTTATGTTTTAATTTCCACATTGTGTATACTATTTCCAGGTCTTGGATCGACGACTCGTTCACAGGCACAGGACACTACAGGCAGGTGAACATGGTGCTTGGTAATCTTGTTCGTCTGCACTGGCCTGGTGTTGTGACTTTGCCTACTGGCGAGTCTGTCCCCGCCACCACTTGGGAGCATTATCGCTATGGTGTCTGTAGAACGTTTGGCAACACACAGGCACTAGTTTGGGATGCATTCTGGGTATGAATTATTTATACTATTTTAGTTATTCCATACATGTTTGCTTTTATGATAACACTAATTTTTTTTGCAGAAACGGTACAAGTTGTCGGACGATGGATCATATGATATGAACGCTCGTTACGTGTTTGAGTATAACGCGAACGATGTCGTTGCAGATGCAATGTACTATGCACGAATTCAGGCTATAAAGGCATGGTACAGAGCAAATGCTGATGATCGACCGATGCCAAATACCAAGGCCGAGTGGTCATCAATTTACTTGACGGAGGAGCAATACCTAGAGGTAAACAGGTTCTTGCCTCTCAAATCGCACGAAGCCATGTATTTGCTTGCTTTATTTAAAAAATTTCATGTAGGTGTCGGTGCCGTGGATGGCCACCCGATCGGAGGGTTATCGGGCATTGTGCAGATGGTGGGCTTCCCCTGAGTTTCGTGCCATTTCCGAAAGGAACAGGGGAAACCGTGGGACCGAGTCGTTCCACAACTACGGTGGTGATGGTCATGTGCGCTTGGCTAAGCGAATGGTAAGTCACAGTTTGTTGTAACTTTTGAATTACATAGAAATGTGTCATTGTAACTTTTATGTACAGGAAGTCAAATCCGGTCGTACGCCCACGGATGTGGAGGTGTATATGCAAGGGCATAGGGGTTCTGATCCTCAGAATCCTGATGTGTTATGCACTCAGACAGCCACCGACCGTCTAGTGAGTTTTTGATACTCTATTATGTGTTTGATATTGTTTGCAAGGGCATATATAGGGGTTATGCACTTATATTTGATATTGTTTGCCTCCAGGCTTCGTATGGGGAGGAGATGGTTCAACGCCATGGGCAGGAGTACGATTGGAGGAGCCAGCCAATCGACCCTCAGGCAGCATATGCTAGCGGAGGAGGACAAGCCCACGGACGGTGAGATTATTTAATTTGGATTACAAAATTGGCATCATATGCTTGCGATTCAACTGAGGCATGAGTTACTATACTAAGTGCATGGTTCACTCTTGTAGGTTGGGTATTTTTGATTCTACGATTGATTCCAGAGAGCTAAGACGCCATGGACGACAGTCCACATCGTCGTCTTCACAGTCGTCCCGTTCACGATCATCCGCCCACGACATAGAGATGGCAGTGTTGCGTCAACAGGCAGAGTACCATCAATCAGTCTTGAGGGAACAATTGGAGTACCAGAGGCAACAATCTGAGTACCAGAGGCAACAAGCCGAGTACCAGAAGAAGAGGGACGAGTATTATGCAAACCTCCAGGCCCAAAATCAAGCTCTTCTCTCGGTAAGCTGAAGTAACATTTTGTAGCTTATTTTGCAAAACACTTGATGTGTATCTTATTAGCTCAACAATGACTTGTATATAATTTGTAGCAACTAGCCCAACAAGCGGGCGTCTCGATGCCGACATATGGGATGCCGCCTCCGGAGTTTGCACTGCCAATGCCAATGTTGGCGCCTCCACCACCGCCTCTGCCTCCGTCACAATTCCCTATGGTATGTACACATATGCGTGTGTGACATGTTCATAGATGTCTTATGTGTTTAAATGAACAACTGAGTGGTTACTATTTCATGTGCTTGTGTTATAGGGATTTCAGACACCACCCGCTTCAGTTGCCGCACCTGGAGATGGGTCTGGTCAGGACGACCCAACACATTCGTGGGTGAACAATCTTTTCAGCACGCATAGTCCAGCCGGAGGAGGTGGCGATGGATATGAGTGATACTGATGTAAAACACTTGTTGAAACCTTTCATGTGAAAGCCTACCCGTCGAATAATGTTCATTTTGGAGTTTGGACAACTATGTTTATGTAAACACTTATTGCAACCATTTGGAACTATGTTGTTATGTTAAATTTTGTGAATGTGAATGCTTATGTGATTATATTTGTGAATGTGTATACTTATGTGAGTATATTTGTTAATGTGAATGTGCATATGTGTATGAATTCTGTTTTGTATTTGCAAATGTCAGATTTTTTAAAATTCAGATTTTTGTGCAATTTCTGAAAAACGTTATGTCCGACGGCTTAGTGTAGACCGTCGGACATATGGTATATGTTATGTCCGACGGCTTAAAGCCGTCGGACATATGGTATATGTTATGTCCGACGGCTTAAAGCCGTCGGACATATGGTATATGTTATGTCCGACGGCTTAAAACCGTCAGACATAGCAGTTGTGGGCCCAGACAGCGGTTAAAACAGTTACTCCGTCTTATCTCCGACGGTTGGATGGGGCCGTCGGACATAGTTTATGTCCGACGGCAGCCGTCGGACATAACGCTATTTCCGACGCGTTAAGTCCGACGGCTTAAAACCGTCGGAGATAAGTGACTGCCGTCGGACATAGGTTATCTCCGACGGTTAAGTTCTTATGTCCGACGGTTTCAGCCGTCGGAAATTTCCTCGTTTACTGTAGTGCACGGGAGGCGACCAGTGCGCAAAAATCATCTTGGCCACTCATCACCTCGCCGAAGACATCCACTTCCTCCTCCACCCATTTAGGGCCCCTGGTAAGTCATCAGAGGCATACTTAACTTCTCTCGATGATGCTACAACCGAATGGAACACTTCATGCAGGCGCTTGGACTTTGGAGCATCGTGAGATAATCTCAAAGCAGCAGTCCTGGAGCTTTTTCAAAGATTGTGCTAGCTTTGAGTTTCCTGCTCTTTCAGTTTAACTTCATCTTTTAAGCTTTCAACTTCAAGACGAAGCCAAGAGGCCTCGTTTTCATGGTTTGCCTTAGCCTTCTTCAACTCAGTTGTTAGACGTTGGATGTCTTTTTCCTAATTTTCAATTTTAGATCTTGTAGCTTCTTCTCTGACTCGACATCCTTGTTGGCTTGTTTAGCTTGGGCTAAGCTAGCAGTTAAAGACTGGATTGAGATATCTTTGTTGCTATTGTCCTCTTGAAGTTTTTTATTTCAGCTTCCAACCCCGAAATGATAACTTCATTTTTTCGGTCTTCGGTGTCTTGTTGAAGCTTTAGCAGTTTACTTAGCAACAAACTCTGCATTTTTTTTAAAAAAAGTAAAAGCTTTCAGTAAATTGCACTCTTAGATTATGAAGTATGCTATGCAGCAACATCTTTACCTTAATGCTTGAATAAGCAAAACTCCCAACAAGATTTTGTTTTCTAAACCCACTCAATTCACACTCCAACTTCGGGAAGCCAAAGTTGAGTGTGATGGTATTAACCACCCTAGCCCCTTCCCGTTCTGGAATATAGCCTAGCATTTCCTTGTCAACTCCCCCAAAAATAACAGCTTCGGTTGAGTACCCACCTACCGAAGCAAAGTCCTTAAGATCAGAAATCTCCTCCGGACTTAGTTCCCCGCCAGCGAGATGCCTAAGATAAAAAGTCTGCCTTCCTAGCAAAAGCCATGTAAGCTCTTATTAATTGATAACCAGAAAAATATACCCCTATCAAACATTTTTCAAAATCATATGTCCATAACACAGGGGCATCAACCATAGCCATGCAAGTCGATGCATCTGCATGCACTGTTTCGACATCGTAACCGACCAATTGTATTAACATCTGGTGCAAATTAGAAGGTACACATTGATTGGCATTTATCCAATATCTTCCTAAAATTACACTAAAATTGCCTTCTACATCGGCGACGAAGATTGTTGTGGCCATGATTTTGGCCCCAATGATAAATTCCACGGACGTCACACCTTTGGCCTTGATTGGACTGTCGCTCCCAACACTGCTAGTAGTCATGTTGATCCTAGTCAACTCATTATCTCGTTTGTCCAGCTTTTGGTACAAAGAATATGCCATAAAATTAACAATCGCGCCACCATCTATCAACATCCTCGAAATTGGTGCCCCATCAATATGGTCGCACATGAAGAGTGACTTTAGATGATTGACCAATTTCTTTGGTTTGGTGAAGATAAGTTCCTTACGACCAAAATCAAACTCAACCATAACATTTTCATCATTACCAATAATATTATAATCGGCAGAAAAAGTAATAACATTAATTTCCATACCTGGGTGTTTGAGCGATGCCTCGTAGTCCACCATCTCTTCCTTAGATACTTCCTCATCTACGATCTTTTTCTTAAGGGCCTCGGAGTGGTCCTAGGTGGTTGTTGTGTCCTCAGGATTTTCCTGTGAAGCCATGTCGTCGTCCCTAGAACTACCGGCAGGTCTGGCCCCTAGCGCTAGACTATCCGCACTACCCCTCGTATGGTCCGGCTTTAGGCGTCAGATGGTCCGTTGACATAATTCCTGTTGCTATGGCCGCGTGTGTGGTTGTTCTAGCGGCATTAATTTTCCATTACTTCTAAGAGTAAATAGGATGTGAGTCATTGAACACTTGCTTAGCTTCTTTTCTCTCTTCTCCTTTTCTCTCAAGCGCTAAAGTTTGCAATTTTGAGAATGTGTCAAACCCGAAGGGCGCCATCTAGGCATGGATACATTCGATCGGGTGTATTTTTTAGGCTGGCAGCTGCAGCGATATCCTTATCTAATTGTGTTTTGGCCAATGTTGAAAAAGCATCAATCCTTCATTTATTTCTTTATCGACTATGGCATCTGTTGTGCCTATTTTGATGGTGTTTTCTGCTGTAGTTCTCCCTAACTTTCTAGAACTTGTTGTAGTCGGTGACTTAGGTGCCACAGATGCGGGGATTTTCCCCTTATGCACCTTGCCGGGACTATCGACCTTTGGGACCAAATGTTTTGGCATGCATGCTGATCCTATGTAGGAGGACCGGATTTTGGAATCTCCAATCGGTCTTGTATTGGTGGAGCTAACCTCTCAATTACAGAAGCTTGTGGTGTCCACAAGATGTCACACCCGGATTTAAGGGATAAAGCCGGGTGCATCTCATATATGCGCCAAAGAAGACAACACATATAATAACATAGTGTATAGAGATAAATGTCACAATATCATCAGAGTACTTATTACATAGCGGAAGTCTTACAAAATAAAAGATAAATATAAAATGAACTAAAGTCCATCCTTGGTGCCCTAAAGTTGATTGGGAGACACCACCTAGATCAAGTCAAACTCCTCGTTATGCGGCTCCTCCTGGGCCACCTGTTCTTCTCCTGTGGGGGGTGTGAGGCAGCAAGGGTGAGCTCACATACGTTCATAGCTCAACATGTTATGGGTAATAATGTGCATGAACTCACCAAAGGTGGGAGTTCATGTGATGTGTAAGGCTGATCAACAATAGGGGTTAAAGTTGTCATTGCTTTTAATAAGTTGGTCAAATTTTATTAGCAAGTACTAAATGTAAGTAAATACCAAACCATAATAATAATAGAACAACATTAATAAATAATCACATGCAATGCAAATGACAAATTGAATTTAATTCCATAATTTAATCATGCGAGAGTCCTGAGCTGCTCATGACCGCGAGTGTTGGAGAATTGTTCTTAAGTGCTATGAATTAAGAACAAGGCAACACAAAAAGTAGGTTAAAGGTTAATGTCCTTCGTCTTTCGAAGCGTTATTTCCCTGAGGATATAACGATCTTCAGACGAAGGTCATGAAAGACCTACCTTCTTCATAATATAACATATATGAACAAAGGATGAAACATATCAAAAATAAGAAAACAACATAAACCGTTATATGAAGTTCTAATAAGAATATCTTTTATTAAATGATCATGAATAGATAAAAACAATATCAAATTACATTTGTACCTTGAACTTGACAGAAGACAAAGGCACAAGTATGATGCCAGAAAAGCGTGAACAGTACGGGGGTACTGTTCACCTATTTATAGGCACAGGGCGCAGCCTGTGTGAATTTACATTTATGTCCTTTATAAATGATTACAATCTTAACACAGTCTATCATGGATTAATTGGTCATTTCATCTTTAAGTCGGTGCACCTGAAGGTACACTATGAAGCTTCCTGATCGATAGCTTCGGCATTGCTTCTGTGTTGGTCTGCCCGAAGGTGTTTCTTCCCACAAGACCTTCGACGACGAAGCATACCCCCAACAGTAGCCCCTTCACGGTGCCAGATCGTTTGTCGTAACGAGCTCGCCCGTGAAAAAATTCTCTTGGGCTTCGGAATGTCGAAGGTCCGAAAAACACCTTCCCTGAGCTCGTTGTCGAGAAATGATTTAAATAATCCAATAGCGAGGTGGTCCCACCATACAACGGGTACGCGCGATCTGGTGATTCACCTTCTCGCACACTGTGTTCCACCGTTCAGTGAGTGCGGGGGCTGTTCAGCGGGTGTGGGTGACCTGACGATTCACCTTCCCTCCTGCAGCACTATATAAACAGACGGGTAGGTGTGAAGTTACCATAGCATTCATTACTATTGTACTATTGTGCTGCTGAAAATTTTGACCATAGCCAAAGCTTATTCTTCGTATTCTCGTTGTTTTAGCTTCGTCATAAGAGGGAGCTTTGGCAAAATCAAAAAGTGAATAACTTCGTCAAAAATTGCAAGAAATTCAGCATCAAATGGCAAGGGTGCGTTCCACTGCTAGAGTTACACGTGACGGAGAAGAAGCCGAAGCTACTGAAACTGCTCCAATTTCCGAAGTAATGAAACAGTCAGGGCTGGTAGTGACGGAGGGTGCTTCTGACTAAGGTGCACCTGCTGCCAAAGCTGAGCAGGTTGATATTGAAGAGGGTGATGTTGATGAAGAAGAGCTAGATTACAGCGTCATGCCATCTAAACCCAGCCACCTGGAGTTTGGAAAGTCTACTGTCTCCGTGGCCGATATGCCCATGTTGATAAAGCTAGGCTACTTCAGGGAAGCCGAGAAGAAGCTGATTCATTTTGGCGGAGAGGAAATCACTCCGAAGCCAGAAAATGATGAAGTGGTAGTTTTCAAAAGTTTCTTAAAAGCAGGATTGAGGTTTCCTTTGCATGGAATGATTGCGGATGTTTTGGAAAATTTCGAAACTTATCTTCATCAGCTGACTCCTAATGCTATCGTTAGGCTCAGCGTCTTTATCTGGGCTCTCCGAAGCCAAGGAGCGGAACCGCTTGCCGAAGGTTTCTGTCGGGTGCACGAGCTTCACTATCAGACGAAGGCTAGGGAAGATGGGCTACACGAAAACTTTGGCTGTTACAACTTTGCTTACCGCAAAGATACGAAGACTCTTCTGGTGATCAGCTACCACACCAAATGGCCAACCGGCTGGAAAACTGAGTGGTTTTATGTTAAGGTTGATGAGAAAAAGGAGAAGCTGGTTCAGAGCCCACTAGACTTAACCTTCGGAGAAACTAGGCCCCAGTGCCGTATGTGGCCGGAGTCACCATGCCAAGTTGCTGTGAGGGAATATCGAATTGTTTCTGAACATATTGGCACTAGGGATTTGGTGCAGGAATACTTGGCCAATAGAGTATTCCCGACGTTAAAGGAACGGGATATGCCGAAACTCAAAGGAGAAAAGAAAAAGATGGAACTTGTTCGACTGCCCTATCACTTCAAGTTCAAAAAACATTTCAAAGAGCCCAATCAAGAGTGGTTAGAGATGATTGAAGTCATGTGCAATGAAATCTTGGGCAATTATACGAAGAAAGAAGATCAATTGATGACGGCAGCCTTCGGCACCCGACCGAAACAAAGACTGAACCGAGTAATGGACGCTCTGAAATTTGAATATCCTGACTATAAACGGTTAAACAAGAGTGCCGAAGGGCCAAAACGAAAAAGGGTTGTAAGTGTTATGCAAAGACAAGCTGCCAGAATGATAAAAGAGGATGAAAAATTGGCGAAGAAGAAAAAATCCAGCCCTGAACCGAAGATGGCCGTTCCGAAGAAAAGAAAAGCTACAGCTTCGAAGCCAAAAATTGACATAGAAGAGATTCCCTCAACACCTTCTGCTACTGATGTAGAAGAAATTTTGAAGGTAATGACCGAACTTTTACCTCATAAGCTAAGTCCATTAGAGCCACAACTGATGAAGCTTTTACAGAAGAAGGAGAAGCCTGCAGCAATCAAGAAGCCTGCTAAAAAAGGCGCAGAATTATTACTGTTATTGATGCTATTGAAGAAACACCACCGTCGGCTTCGAGGTAAAAAATTCTAGCTACCGACGCTGCCCCTGCCGAAGCTACAACTGCCGAAGCTGCAGCAGCCGAAGCCACAAATCTTGAGGGTGTATTTTCTGATATTGATAAGATGATTTCAGTTATGGCCTCAGAAGAAACTGTTGCAACTGCCGATGAAATGCTGGCTACAGTGCCTGGAAAAGGGGAGAAAATGCCTGAAAAAGAGAAAGAGCCTGCTGAAGAAGCTTCGGAAGAAAGGGACTTCAACTTCCAGAACATAATTGGGCAAGAGTTAACCAAGGCCGAAAAAGAAGAGTTAAGAGACTATGCCATATCTTGCGGCTACCATCCAGGGGCGCTACTCTTTGGAGGAATTAACGAAGAAAACTTAGGATGCCTCCAGGACCGGACTGGAGTGAAGGTTGTCAGCACTCTATCGAAGAGTGTTGGCTTCCCGAAGCTTGAGGCAGACCTCAGCAGATACCGGTGACAGCATATCGCCGGTAGCCTGTTTTATTCTAACTTTAAGGTAAAATCCTTTCCTTAACTTTTATTGTTTTGAGAAGAGGGTGTTTTCTGATGAAGATTATTTTTTAGAGCCTACTACTAATCAAAACCTTGAGGATGCAACAAGACCTCGAGGACAAGAAAAACAAAGTTATAATTGAGGGTTTAGAGAGCAAGATTAAAGACCATCAGGCTGCCCTAGAAAAAAAAGACTTCGTACTTAAAACTATGGAAGGTTCACTGGCAGACGCTCAAGCCGAGATTGCCAGATTGAACAGTGAACTTTCCATAGAAAAGAAAAGTTTCGAAACAAAACTCGAAGCTGAAGCTGAGAAAAGTTCAAATTTGCAAAAATCGCTTCAAGATCTCCAAGAAAAATGTTTAGGCTTCGGCACCCGGTGTATACAACGGCTAAAGCAGGTCTTCAACTCCGTTGGAGCTAGTTCAAAAAAGTTTAAACCTTCGGTTGAAGACCTGCCGGACACCTTAGATCATATTGAAGGTTAAGTTGATGCTCTCAACGAAGTTATAGCCGGACATGGTGACTTCTGTGCTCTGCTAGCTTCTCGAGGCACAGTTGTTGCTTTCATGAAGGCTGGTTGTACACATGGTGTTGGAGACTTGTTCTCAAATACTATGAATTAAGAACAAGGCAACACAGAAAAGGTTAATAGTTAATGCCCTTCGTCCTTCGAAGCATTATCTCCCTCAGGATATAATGATCTTCAGACGAAGGTCATGAAGGATGTACCTTCATTATCACAACAAATATTAATCGAAAGGAGAAGCATATGAAACATGAGAGAACATGGATAATTATATGACATTATAATATATACTTTGGATTATATAATTATGAATAGATAAAAACAATATCGAATTACATTTGTACCTTCGTCTTGACAGGAGATGAGAGTACAAACATGACATGAGCAGGTACAAATCAACATGAACAGTACGGGGGTACTGTTCATCTATTTATAGGCACAGGACGTAGCCTGTGGGGAATTACATTTATGCCCTTTACAAAGGTCTACAATCACAATAAAAATTATCATGGACCGATTGGTCATTTCATCTTTAAGTCGGTGCCTTTGGAAATGTACTCCGAAGCCTTCTGATTGGTAGCTTCGGCTTTGTGTCAATCCTTCGAAGTTGTTTCTTCTTATGGGACCTTCGGCGACGAAGCAGACCCCCAACAGTAGCCCCTTCACGGTAGTAGATCGTTTTTCGTGACGAGCTCGATCCGTGAAAAACTCTCCCAGGCTTCGGAATGCCGAAGGTCCGAAAAACACCTTCCCTGAGCTCGTTGCCGAGAAACGATTAAAATACTCCCAGCGTCAGGTGGTCCACCGTTCAGTGGGTGCGGGTAACTGTTCAACGGGTGCGAGCGGCTTGACGATTCACCTTCCCACCTGCAGCACTATATAAACAAACGGGTAGGTGTGAAGTTACCACAGCATTTACTGATATTGCACTGTTGTGCTGCCAAAAAATTTGACCATAGCCGAAGCTTGCTCATTGCATTCTGAACTGAAGGATCCTTTTGCTAGAGCTTCGTGACAAGAAAGAGCTTTGGCAAAGATAAAAATTTTTAAACTTCGTCAAAACGCAAAAAATTCAACATCAAATGGCCAGGGTGCGCTCGACAGCTAGAGTTACTCGTGACGGGGACGAAGCCGAAGCTGCAGAAACTGCTCCGGTCTCCGAAGTTATGAGGCAGTCGGGGTTGGTTGTGACTGAAGGCGCTGCTGACGAAGAATCACCCGCTGCTGAAACCGAGCAGGCAGATTTTGAAGAGGGTGATGCTAATGAAGGAGAGATTGATTATGATATTATTATGCCATCGAAGCCCAGCCATCTGGATTTTGGGAAATCTACTGTGTCTGAAGCTGATATGAATATGATGACGAAGCTAGGCTACCTCAGAGAAGCCGAGAGGGGGTTGGTTCATTTTGGCAGGGAAGAAACTATCCCGAAACCAGAAGATGATGAAGTTGTGGTTTTTAAGAGCTTTTTGAAAGCGGGGTTGAGATTCCCTTTGCACGGAATGATTGCATAAGTCTTGGAAAAATTCGGGATTTACCTTCATCAGCTGACTCCTAACGCCATTGTTAGGCTCAGCGTGTTCATCTGGGCTCTCTGAAGTCAAAGGGTAGAGCCACTCGCCGATGCATTCTGTCGGGTACATGAACTTCATTATCAGACGAAGGCTAGAGAAGACGGATTGCATGAGAACTTTGGCTGTTATAATTTTGCTTATCGGAAGGATATGAAGACACCGGTGGTCAGCTAACGTACTAAATGGCCGACTGGTTGGAAATCTAAATGGTTTTATGTTAAAATTGATGAAGAAAAGGAGAAGCTTGTTCAGAGCCCGTTGAAGCTAATCTTCGGGCTAACTAGACCCCAATGCAGCATGACACCGGGGGATCCATGCCAAGATGTTGTGTATGAGTTTAGAATTGTGTCTGAACATATTGGAACTAGGGATCTAGTCCAGGAATACTTAGCCAACAGAGTATTCCCAATATTGAGGAAGTGGGGTATGCCGAAGCTTGAAGAGGAGAAGAAAGAGGGTGAACTCGTTCGGCTGCCTTATCACTTTAAGTTCAAAAAACTCTTCAAGGAACTATGCCAAGAATGGTTGGACACAATCGAAGTTATGTGCAACGAGATTTTAGGTAACTATACGAAAAAAGAAGATCAGTTGATGACTGCAGCCTTCGGCTCCCGACCGAAGCAAAGATTGAATCGGGTAATGGATGCTCTACATTTTGAGTATCCTGATTATGAGCGGTTGAACAAGGGCGCCGAGGGCCAGAAAAGAAAAAGAGTTGTCAGTGTTGTGAGCAGACAGGCCACTAGAATGGTAAAAGAGGATGAAGAAAAACTAAAGAAAAGGAAATTGAGCCCTGAACCGACGACAGTTGCTCCGAAGAAGAGAAAAGCTGCAGCTCTGAAGCAGAAGGCGACTGATATCAACGAAGAAACTCCTGCATCACCTTCTGTTACCGATGTGGCAGAAATTCTAAAGGTAATGACTGAATCCTTGCCTATCAAGCTAAGTCCACTGGCGCCACATCTGACGAAGTTTTTTCAGAAGAAGAAGGAACATTCAATAGCGAAGAAGGCGGCTGGGCCAAAAAAACGAAGAATTATTACTGTGACGGGAGTTATCGAAGGGACACCATGACCAGCTTCGGCTTCAAAAGCACCAACTATTGAGAGCGCTACAGCTATCAAAGCTGCACCGGCCGAAGATGCAACTGCCGAAGCTGAACCTGTTGAAGATGCAAATCTAGAAAGCACGCTTTCTAACATTGATAAGATACTTCTGGACATGGCCAGAGAAGAAGCTGCTGCAGCCGCTGAAGAAACCATGGCTACAGTACCTGAGAAGGAGAAGGAAATAGCTGAAGATACTTCGGAAGAAGAAAACTTTAACTTTCAAAACTTAATTGGACAAGAATTGTCGAAGGCTAAGAAAGAAGAATTGAGAGAATACGCCAGATCCTGCGGGTATCAACCAGGGGCACTACTCTTTGGCGGTGTTGACGATGAAAGGTTAGGCTGCGTCCGAGATCAAACCGGAGCGAAGGTTATCGGTACTCTATCAAAGAGTATTGGTTTCCCGAAGCTTGAGACAGACATTAGCCGCTACCGACGACAGCACATCGTCGGTAGTTTATTTTATTCCAATTTCAAGGTAAAAAACTTTTCTTCAACTTTTTTATTGTCTTTAACAACGAAGATGTTTTCTAACAAAGGTTAGTTGTGCACAGAGTATGCTGTTGAGTAAAGCTTTGAAAATGCAACAAGATCTTGAAGATAAAAAACATGAAGTTATAATTGAGGGTTTAGAAAGCAAAATAAAAGATCAAGCAGCTGCTCTTGAAAAGAAGGATTTCGAGCTTCAGGCAACAGAAGGTTTATTGGCAGAAGCTGAAGCTAAAATTGCAAAGTTAAATACAGAGCTTCTCTCAAAGTCAGAAAGGTTCGAACAGGAAAAGCAGAAGTTTAATGCAAAATTTGAGACTAAAGTCGAGAAAAGTTCAAATTTGCAAAAATCATTAACAGAGCTTCAAAACAAATGTCTAGAGTTCAGTAGCCGATGTATACAACGGCTGAAGCAGATCTTCAATTCGGTTGGAGCCAGCTGTGAAAAATTTAGTACTTGAACTGAAGACCTGCCAGGGGCCTTCGAACATATCGAGGGTGAAGTTGATGCCCTTGATGAAATTATAGCCAGACATGGTGATTTCTGTGCCCTGGTAGCTTCTCGGGGCACAGCTGTCGCCTTCCTGAAATCTGGTTGCGCACATGGAAAGATTGTTAATAGACCTAATTTTAGTTTATCACCAGCAGATCTAGTTGATATTCCCAGTCTTGCCCGAAGCATAGGAAACAGATTCATAAAACTAGTATGGACAAAGGGTGGACGAAGCATAGCTGGTGACGAAGCTCGAGGTCATCTTAAGCCGGTAACAAAATCATACCTTGTGCTTACCTTTTCCTTTAGACTTGAATTTTCCTTACGAGACTTTGATATGTACAGGATGACGAAGCCGAGGAGCAAGATGATGAAGCTGAAGAGCACGGAGCCGAAGCATAATAGATAATGATGAAGCTTGAATAGACAGCTGTGGAAAAAACTTTAAGAACTCTTGTAATAAGCTTTGTAAAGAATGTTGTAAAGTAAGAGTTAGATTTTACTCTGTAAATTTTGTCCATACCTTGTAATATATTTTTACCTTTCCATCAATGTTTGAAGTGTTTCGATGTGAACGAAACTAGCATTTTTTGAGCCGAAGGCGAAAAACACCTTCCCTTCTTTTCGTACACAACGAAGCATGAAACTGGTTCTTTTTCTTTTTGCCGAAGCCTTATCTTTAGAGCCGAAGCATTCGCCTGTGTTATGTTGATGATGATCCTATGTATGTCTAAATGAATGTTTATGAATGCAAATGTATGATGTAATGTATCGTGCAAATGAATGTGCAAACACACGCATACGAAGCCACAACCATAGCCTTCATTCCCTTGGGAATGATCGGAGTCTCTTTGCCGTTTATTTTTCGGCTTCACCGCTTATTTTTCGGTGTATCAGCGCTGACTTTTCGCTGTAAGTTCTGCATTCTCTTAGAAACGTCTTTTGAACTTCTTCGCCTTCTATTTCGGTGGTATCGCGTTGACTTTTCGCGCTTCGCCTTATATTTCGACGGTATCAGCGTTGACTTTTCGCTGTAAGCTCTGCATTCCCTTGGGAACAACTTTTGAGCAGAAAACTTACACTGCGCTCCCTTAGGAACGCTTTTTGTAGCTTCGTCGTGCTCTGCATCCCCTTAGGGACGACTTTTGAGCTTCTCCCTGTTTTTTTCTCTTGCACTCGATGGTGCATACTCAGTTTTTACATTTACATTTTTTGGGGGATTTTGCTCTCGTAGAGTTGAGTAAGAAAAGAAAATTACATGTTACGGCCCCATTAAAAACCTTTCTCCCCCTTTGGAAAGGAAAAGGGTGCCATAAAAAAATAAAAAGATTACATCAAGTTATACATAATATCGCCGATGCTCATCCGCATTCCAAGATCTGGGAATGTCGTTGCCGTCCATATCCTTCAATCTGTAAGAACCGGGTCTTGACGAAGATACTACCAGAAAAGGTCCTTCCCATTTCAGCTGTAGCTTGCCTACTGTATCTGGGTTGGCTACTCTTCGAAGTACCAAATGTCCTGGCTTAATGTTCTTTAGCCGAACTTTTCTGTCACGCCATTTTATTGTTTCGGCTTGGTATTTATTGATATTCTCCACAGCCTGAAGTCTGATCCCTTCTATAGCATCTTTTGTCACAAAATAATCAGCTTCGTCTTCTGCCGAAGCCATTGTTCTTATTGACCCTGCCTTAGCTTCTTCTGGGGTTATTGCTTCGTCACCAAATAATAATTTGAATGGTGTAAAACCTGTTGACCTTGATGTTGTTGTGTTGTGGCTCCAGACCACTTTGATCAATTCATCTGGCCACTTTCCTCTGGGCTGATTGACGATTAACTTCATTATTCCCGTCATTATAATGCCATTAGCTCTTTCGACAAGTCCATTTGACTTTGGATGTCTGACTGATGCAAAATGAATCTTCGTGCCAATCTGTTCACATAATTTCTTGAAAGCTTCGACATCAAATTGTGTTCCGTTGTCTACAGTAATAGCCTTCGGCACTCCGAAGCGACAAACAATGTTCTGCCAGAAGAATTTCTGGACAGTGACTGAAGTTATTGTGGCTAAAGGCTTTGCCTCAATCCACTTGGAAAAATACTCTACCGCCACCTGTTGGGGACTTGTTCTCAAATGCTAAGAGTTAAGAACAAGGCAACATAAAAAGTGTTAAGTGTTAAAGTCCTTCGTCCTTCGAAACATTATGCCCCTTTGGGAAATAATGAGTTTCGGACGAAGGTCATAAAAGACATACCTTCGTAAATATAACAAGTAATGACGAAGGATTCATATAAAGCATGAAATATAATATAGACATCATCATGGAATCATTTCTATTTTATTAACATGGAAAAATAGAAATGATTCCAAATTACAAATGTACCTTCGGTCCTGAGAGAAGGTAAAAAGTACAAGCGTGACGCAAAAGCAAATGCCAAGTCAGCGTGAACAGTACGGGAGTACTGTTCATCTATTTATAGACGCGGGACGCAGCCCACGTAAAATTACATTCATGTCCATTACATTTGCCAATGACTTATGGAAATCTGTCAAGGCCCAAGTAGTCTTTTCATCTTTAAGTCGGTTCCCCTCTCTGCTGTCGCGACGAAGCTTCCCTGCGCACAGCTTCGGCTGTGCACCATCCTTCACGAAGCTTGGTAATCAGTCCGTTCTCCATTTTAATCCCCCTTCGTCTGATTCAGGCTTCGTCCTGACCGTACTTCATGTTCATAATTCTGAGTCCGAAGATACCTGTTCACATAACCCACTTGGAAAACATTGTCAAATCATGTTTTTGAGGACCTTCGGAGGACGAAGGCCCCCAACAGTAGCCCCTCGCAATATTAATTTGTTAATGATAAATTCAGATTGCGATATGGACGAAGGCCTTGAGCCGAAGGTCCGAAAAAACACCTTCCCTTTGCTAGAATAGCAACATTCACTGACAAGCGGGGTCTTTCAATTTTCAACACCCTGGGGTATAAATAAGATCATACCGCAAACTTATTTGGTACGCACACTTGCCATTTGCTTCGGCCCACTAAATTTTTAGCTCTTGTGCACTAAGATTTGCTGATCTTTTTGATTTTGAAGCTTCGGCCTTGAAAACAGTTTTTTAGCGTTTCCGAAGATGTCTGAAGGTAAGAAGATCCCTGCTGAGACGAAGCTGAGTCTCGACGAAGAGAAGAACTTGGGGTTCCTTATAGCAATGGCAGAGACCAATACGGAGAAAATCACCAAAGAGATTCTTGAAGGTTTGTCCGAAGATACTGGTGACAGCGACAGTTACGATGTAGAAAGTGGTGGAGAAGAGTCCGAAGATCGACCATGGCGGCCAAGTCACACGGTTTTCGGGAAAACCACTATTAAGCAGAGTCATATTGATAATATGAGGGGGCGGTATTTTCGAGATATATCTATTGTAAGGGCTGATGCTGGAGAAAAGACCTCTCCCACCCCCGAAGAAGATGAAGTCGTAATCTTCCGAAGCTTTCTCAAGGCTGGGCTTCGATTCCCCCTAAGCAACTTTGTTGTTGAAGTCCTGAAAACATTTCAAGTCTACCTTCATCAAATTACTCCCGAAGCTATCATAAGAATGGGGATATTTGTCTGGGCTGCGAGAAGCCAAGGTTTAGAACCAGATGCTAAAAGCTTTTGCAACATTCATGAGTTGTTATATGAGACGAAGCCCTGGGGGAAAGAACAATATCACAACAACTTTGGGTGTTACAGCTTCGGTGCCCGCTCCGGGTCAAGCCGCCCTGTGCCAACCTTTCGGAAGAGGTGGCCCGGAGCCTGGATGACAGAGTGGTTCTATGTAAAGAATGACTTAACAGCGCAGGAAGATGTTAAGAGTATTATTATGCGCCCCATCTGGCAACGCTTCGGACTTCGAAGGCCGAAGGTTGAAATGGATGAAGTAGCCGCGGAATGCCAAAGAGCCTTCGGTGTAATCTGCTCTTTCATTGGGACAAGGGACTTGGTCCAAGAGCATATTGCCTTCAGGGTATGGCCACTTGCAGGAAAGTGGGAAATGCCGAAGGAGACCATCAAAGAGTCCGACGAAGGCGGACTAGTCAGACTGAAATACACATTCAAATACGGGGATAAGTTTGTTGAACCTGATGACGACTGGTTGAAAAGCATTGAAACATTAAGTGACGAACTGCTTGGGGCATATTCGAAGGCCGAGAACACTGCATTATCAGCAGCCTTCGGAGGCCGAAAGAAGAAAAGGCTCAACCGGGTATTTGACGCAGTCGGGTTTATCTACCCTGACTATCACTATCCGGTATTGGGTCGCAAAAGAAAAAATATTTCTCCTGCGACAGAAGCTACCACGAGTGCCACTAGCGAGCCAGCGCCGCAAAGGAAAAAGATAAAGGTGCTCACCCACCGAGCGCGTTTTATTGAGCCGGCCACAGTGCCAGAATTTATTGGTGAAGTCTCTTTGGCCTCTGAAGCTACAGAACCAGCTCCAGTGCCGAAGATAGAAGAGAAATCTGAAGCGCCTTCAGCAGAAAAAGTAGAAAAACCGAAGATTGAAGGGCCAAAAATATCGGAAATCTTAAGTCCTTCAGCAAATGTCGAAACAATAAAAAATCAAAAGGGGCCGTCAGTGACCCCGAAAAGAAAAAGAATGGTGAACGTGCTAGATGTTTTGGAGACAATTAAGTCTTCAAGCACAACTCCAAAGAAGACTATTGAAGTTGCTGAAGTGTCTACCGAAGCTGTAGTTGCTGAAGCTTCGAAGCAACAACCTGAAGCTGAAGCTGGGCCTTCAGAGCCCACCAAGGAACAATCTTTGGAAACAAAAATATCAGAACCAAATTTGGTTGAAGAAATTGACACTGCCGCCCCCGAAGCTCCTTCCAGCATATGTGATTACATCGTGCGACACGCTTCGGGAAAGAAATTATCTGAAGAAGAAATTTTTGAAGCCAATCACTATGCCAGAGAGTTAAAATATCCGAAGGGAGTAGTGGTATTCAATGGGACAAACGAAGATGACTTCCTATACTGTCTCCCTGACAACAAAGAATTATCTGTCTGCCGGGAGATGGCTAGAAGTATGGGGTTTCCAAAGCTTGAAGCTGGACTATGCGCTATGACGAAGGAAGATCTTGCGGATAGTCTTGCATATAATAGCCTGAAGGTATGAGAATTAGACATTTGAAAAAAATTTACAATACGTAATTCATTCCTTTATTCTTATATGGATTCTTTTTTGTATAGGGTTTAATCCTAAGCAACGCATTAAGAGCACAAAAAAGTGCCGAAGATGAGAGCTACGAAATTGCGTTCAACAATTTACGATCAGAAGTTATTAAACTGAGAAACGAAGCTCTAGAAAAAGATAAAATTCTGCTTACATTAGTAGAGAAGATAAAAAAGGACGAAGCTGCTGCAAAGATTCAGGCCGAAGCTCACAGACGCGAAATTAAAGATCTTCAGAAGCAATTGGCCCGGGCGAAAGAAGAACGCATACTTGAAGAAACAAGACGTGAATGTAGCGACCAATGGGCTGATCATTTGGAAGCAACCGTGGAAGAGCTTCGGTCTTCTAAGAAAAAATGCTACGAAAAATCCATGGAATGCGTAAAGAAGATTAAAACCAGCTTCGCCAGCGTGGGCGCATTTTCCAGTGAAGAGAATTTCTCAAGAGGCAATCCCGAAGGTCCACTGGAATGGATCAGTCACGAAGCAGAGGCCTTCGAGGAGATCCTGAGTAGCCGCGGTGACATCTGAGCTTTTTCGGGCGCCAGGGGAGTTGCTACTGTCTTGGAGAAGAAAGGTTGTGAACATGTAAAATCTTTAGCTCAGTCCGAAGCTACCTTATCCTCCGAAGACATCAAAGACCCCTCGGCCGAAGCAAGCATGGTTGGTGGCAAATTCTTTACTGATGTCTGGGACAACGGTGGCCGAGAAATGGCACAAGAAATCATTCAAAGGAGTGAAAAAGGCATCCATGATGCTAGGAAAGTGACAGAAGTTGCCGAAAAAAGTACAGAGCCCGAAGGGCAAATAGGTATTAATTAGTCGTTCTTATTGTGTTGTAATTTTTATTTCAAACTTTGTTCGCGGTTTGTAATAGTAATGCAGAAATATTCTCTTCCCTCAGAACCTGCTGGATCGTCTGGTGACCCTCACACAAAAGGGGATGACGAAATTAAACAAATGGCCGAAGCTATCATGGATAAAGTTGTTGAACAACTTCTAAATGAGGCTGCCGAAGTAGTATTAAGAGAAGACTAGGTGTTATTAGAAAAAACATTCGAAGTGTGATCTATGTAATATTTTGTACATTTGAATGTAATATACAAGTCTCTTTTCATTATTCAATTCTTTACGATGCATGAAATTCTACATACATACCATTTTTGAGCCTTCGGCGAAAAAACACCTTCCCTTCTTTTCATGCTTCGTGAAGAAGACATTCTCCGTTAAAACTATTCTGATGAATCACATCCATGCTTCGTGAAAACATTCTCCGAAGCTGTACAATTTCGATATTACTCTGATGAAGCTCATCCATGCTTCGTGAAAACATTCTCCGAAGCTGTACAATTTCGATATTACTCTGATGAAGCTCATCCATGCTTCGTAAAAACATTCTCCGAAGCTGTATTCCGAAGATTATCATTGTATTCCCTCGTGACTTTACACAATTTGCACCTTCTCAAAGCGTCCTTTCGAAGGTTGATACTGTGTCCCCTTCTTTTGCCATATGCAACATGATGTATGATGCTTATGCTATGCAAAATGATGTGATGATGTTATGTTATGCAAATGACGTTTGTTCCGAAGATACACACAAAATATCTTTGTAAGCTCTGCATTCCCTTAGGAACGTCTTTGGAGCTTCTTCGCCTTTTACTTAGGCGGTATCAGCGTTGACTTTTCGCTGTAAGCTCTGCATTCCCTTGGGAACGTCTTTGGAGCTTCTTCGCCTTTTACTTTAGGCGGTATCAGCGTTGACTTTTCGCTGTATGCTCTGCATTCCCTTAGGAACGTCTTTGGAGCAAAAAACTTACACTGCGCTCCCTTTGGAACGGCTTTTTGTAACTTCGGCAACTTACTCTGCGTTCCTTAGAACGACTTTTTGTTGCTTCGAAGGATTTTTAATAATTCGAAGGTGCTCCTTGTTACTGCAAATTTTTAAGCTTCAGCAACTTAAGCCTGTGGAGAAGATAGGTTTTCCTGATAACCAACGACGAAACTATTACATGAAAACTGAAATGTTCATTACTACACAGAAAATAGAACTAAACGGAAAAGACTGCTATCAAAGTAGGATATTTGTCAATAAATGTGCTTCGACTCTGGCACAGTACTATTGACTGTGCGAGCTTCAGATTGCTCTCTGAGATCCCTTTGGTGCGGAACATATTGGCTCCCTTCTGGTTGTTGGCCTTGTTGCAGCGGAGGTGGGGGCGGGGGCTGTTGCCATGAAGCTTGAGGTTGACTCGCCGAAGCTACGGAAACTGCAGGGTGGTTGCCCACGTATTCCGGGATGTAAGGCTGATGGTACGAAGCAGTATGCATGACCTGCTTCGGCTGGCCCTGTTGCGCTGCAGCTTCTGCTAGCTCCTTTTGTTTCTGTATGGTAACATGGCACATCCTGGTGGTATGGCCCTTGTTTTCACCATAGAATAAGCAAAATACCCTCCTTGGTTGATCTCCAAATCTTCCGTCGAAGCCCCTGGCGCCTCTGCCTCTTGGAGCTGGTGGCCGGAAGAAAGTTTGCTGTTGCCCCGAAGCCTGTGAGGAGCTCTGCGGTCTGTTCTGCTGACTCCCCTTATCATCATTTTGAGTGGAGTTGTGGATGGACCTGACATGCCTCGGATAGAATCTTCCTCCGAAGCCCCTGGTCATCTCAGAAAATCTGAAGGCCTCCTCCCTTCTTTGGCGAAAGTCATTATCGGCACGAATGTACTCGTCCATCTTTTGGAGAAGCTTCTCCAGAGTCTGAGGAGGCTTCCTAGCAAAGTATTGAGCTGCAGGTCCAGGACGAAGCCCCTTGATCATGGCTTCGATGACAATTTCATTGGGCACCGTTGGTGCCTGCGCCCTCAAACGCAAGAACCTTCTGACATACGCCTGAAGGTATTCTTCATGATCCTGAGTGCACTGGAACAAGGCTTGAGCAGTGACCGGCTTCGTCTGAAATCCTTGAAAGCTGGTTAATAACATATCCTTTAGCTTCTGCCATGAAGTGATCGTTCCTGGTCGAAGGGAGGAATACCATGTCTGAGCAACACTCCTGACGGCCATAACGAAAGACTTTGCCATGACTGCAGCATTGCCCCCATACGAAGACACTGTTGCTTCGTAGCTCATCAAGAACTGCTTCGGGTCTGAGTGGCCGTCGAACATGGGAAGCTGGGGTGGCTTATAGGACGGAGGCCAGGGTGTAGCCTGCAGCTCAGCGGACAGAGGAGAGGCATCATCGAAAACAAAATTTCCATGATGGAAATTGTCATACCAGTCATCTTCGTTGAAGAAGCCCTCCTGATGAAGGTCTTTTTGTTGAGGCCTTCGGTTCTGCTCATCGTGGGTAAGATGACGAACTTCTTCAGAAGCTTCGTCTATCTGCCTTTGCAGCTCAGCTAGCCTGGCCATCTTTTCCTTTTTCCTCTGCACCTATTGATGAAGCATCTCCATATCCCTGATCTCTTGGTCTAGTTCATCCTCCTGAAGCATCGGGCTGACGGCCTTCCTCTTCTGGCTTCGGGCCTCCCGAAGAGAGACGGTCTCCTGGTTGGGGTCCAGCGGTTGCAGTGCTGCAGCCCCAGTCGCTGAAGCTTTCTTCGGCGCCATAGCGAAGGTCTATAGCTTCCGAAGGTGTTCAAAAAACTCGAAGTGGAAGTGAGTTCACCGGAGGTGGGCGCCAATGTTGGGGACTTGTTCTCAAATGCTAAGAGTTAAGAACAAGGCAACATAAAAAGTGTTAAGTGTTAAAGTCCTTCGTCCTTCGAAACATTATGCCCCTTTGGGAAATAATGAGTTTCGGACGAAGGTCATAAAAGACATACCTTCGTAAATATAACAAGTAATGACGAAGGATTCATATAAAGCATGAAATATAATATAGACATCATCATGGAATCATTTCTATTTTATTAACATGGAAAAATAGAAATGATTCCAAATTACAAATGTACCTTCGGTCCTGAGAGAAGGTAAAAAGTACAAGCGTGACGCAAAAGCAAATGCCAAGTCAGCGTGAACAGTACGGGAGTACTGTTCATCTATTTATAGACGCGGGACGCAGCCCACGTAAAATTACATTCATGTCCATTACATTTGCCAATGACTTATGGAAATCTGTCAAGGCCCAAGTAGTCTTTTCATCTTTAAGTCGGTTCCCCTCTCTGCTGTCGCGACGAAGCTTCCCTGCGCACAGCTTCGGCTGTGCACCATCCTTCACGAAGCTTGGTAATCAGTCCGTTCTCCATTTTAATCCCCCTTCGTCTGATTCAGGCTTCGTCCTGACCGTACTTCATGTTCATAATTCTGAGTCCGAAGATACCTGTTCACATAACCCACTTGGAAAACATTGTCAAATCATGTTTTTGAGGACCTTCGGAGGACGAAGGCCCCCAACACCACCACAACATATTTTAGATTTCCTTGTGCTGGTGGAAGTGGGCCTAGCAAATCGAGACCCCACCTTTGCAACGGCCAAGTGGGCTGTATTAACTGAGTGAGAGATGAAGGTTGCTTTTGGTCTCTTGCACATTTTTGACAGCCTTCACATTTTTGGACCAACTCTGCTGCATCCGAAGCTACCTTCGGCCAGTAAAATCCTTGTCGAAAAACCTTTCCCAAATAAGGCCCTAGACCCAATGTGAGATCCATACAAACCCGCATGTATCTCTTTCATTAATTCAATACCTTCGGTTCTTGATAAACACTTAAGGAGTGGGGAACAAACTCCATGTTTATAAAATTCCCCTTCTATTATCACATATGGTTTTGTCCTTGCCTCCATTCTCTTGTTATAAACTTTGTCATCGGAGAGACAGTTGCCTTGGAGGAAGGATATGATTTCAGTTCTCGAGTCCTCACTGTGCACTAGAGAAATGGTAAGTACAGCTCTTTCCATAAGTTCAACCGAAGGTGCCTTTATTGTTTCGAAGAATACTTCCGAAGGTAGAGGGAGCCCTGGCCGCTGATTTGGCTAACAAATCTGCATGCTCATTTTCACCTCTTGGAATATTCTTGACGGAAAAAACCTTCGGAGGAAGCTTCCAACCTTCGAACTGCATCCAGATATTTTTCAAGCTTCGGATCTCGTCCCTTGCTCCTTTTATCCACATGGCAAGCAATAACTTGAGAATCAGTCTTTAGGATGGCCCTTCTTATTCCCATTGCCCTTAATTTCCGAAGCCCCAATAGAAGTGCTTCGTACTCAGCAATATTATTTGTGCAACTGAAATCCAGTTTTACTGCATAACATGTTTTGACTTTCGAAGGTGCCACTAGGACCGCAGCTGCTCCTGCACCGAAGGCTCCCCAAGAACCATCACAAAACACTGTCCAAGCTTCGGCATCTTTGCTTGTCCCTTCTTCGTGAGCCCCTGGTGTCCAATCAGTGATGAAATCTGCTAGCGCTTGGGATTGGATTGAGGATCTGTGCACATAATCAATAGTGAATTCATTGAGCTCCGCGGCCCATTTTCCAACCCTTCCAGTAGCTTCTCTGTTCCTCATAATATCCTTTAGAGGCTGTGATGAGGGAACAATTATATGATATGCTTGAAAATAATGCCGAAGCTTCCTGGATGCCATTAACACAGCATACAACACCTTCTCCAATTATGTATAGTTTTTCTTTGACAAACTCAAAACTTCAGAGACAAAGTATACCGGGACTTGCTTTTTAGCTTGTCCTTCGAGCTTCTCTTGTACAAGTGCCGCACTCACTGCAGAGTGTGAAGCTGCCACATACAATAGCAATGGAGCCCCTAGCACAGGTGGAGTTAATGTTGTTAAATCGATCTGATATTGCTTCAGCTCTTCGAAAGCTTTCTGTTGAGTTGGGCCCCATTGAAAAACTTCAGCTGACTTTAGTACTTCAAAGAATGGTAAATTTCTTTCTGCTGATCTAGATATAAATTGATTCAAAGATGCCAATCTTCTTGTCAACCGTTCGGCCCCCTTCTTTGTGCTTGGTGGCTCCATTCGAAGGATAGCTTCGATCTTGCTTGGGTTGGCTTCGATTCCCTTCATTGAAACTAAACAACCAAGGAACTTGCCCTTCTTCACTCCGAAGACACATTTTTATGGATTTAATTTCAGGCCAGATTGCCTAAAATTAGCAAATGTTTCCTGCAGATCAGTAATGTGGTTTTCTTGCTTCGTTCTCTTCACTATAATGTCATCAACATATGTTAGCACATTTCTGCCTATCTGAGAGTGAAGGACCTTGGCTGTCATCTTGCTAAAGCTTCCCCCAGCATTCTTGAGTCCCTCAGGCATCCGAAGATAACAATATGTACCACTGGGGGTTATGAAGCTGGTCTTTGGCTCATCTTCCTTCTTCATCCAGATTTGGTGGTAGCCTGAATAACAATCTAGCAGACTCATGAGCTCTGATGAAGCTGCTGCATCTACTAGAGAATCTATTCTTGGTAATGGGAACTCATCCTTTGGACAAGCCTTGTTCAGATCAGTAAAATCAATGCATATTCTCCATTTACCATTGGCCTTTTTTTACCATAATAGTGTTGGCTAGCCATTCTGGGTATTTCACTTCTCTGATGACACCAGCACTGAGAAGTCTTTTTACTTCATTCTGAGCACCTTCGGCTTTATCGTCAGACATTTTCCGAAGCTTTTGCTTTCTGGGCCTGAAGGATGGATCAACATTGAGTGAATGTTCAATGACATCCTTGTTGACACCACAGAGATCGTTGGCTGACCATGCAAAAACATCCTTGTTGTTGAACAAAAACCTTATCAAAGTTTTTTCCTGCTCTTCAGATAATTGAGACCCCAGCAGTCTTGATGAAGGGTCCCTGCACGCCAGCATGCTGCACCCTTCTCTGAGCTTCCTTTCTCTGCTTCTTGTTGGCCGGCTCTGACCATGAACCGCCTGTTATCGGAAGCACCAGCTTCGTAGCCAAAGCAACTTCAGCTTGCTTGTTGGACGAAGTCATCAGCTCAATAAGTGGAAGTGAGTTCACCGACGGTGGGCGCCAATGTTGGAGACTTGTTCTCAAATACTATGAATTAAGAACAAGGCAACACAGAAAAGGTTAATGGTTAATGCCCTTCGTCCTTCGAAGCATTATCTCCCTCAGGATATAATGATCTTCAGACGAAGGTCATGAAGGACGTACCTTCATTATCACAACAAATATTAATCGAAAGGAGAAGCATATGAAACATGAGAGATGAGAGTACAAACGTGACACGAGCAGGTACAAATCAACGTGAACAGATATCGAATTACATTTGTATCGAATTACATTTGTACCTTCATCTTGATAGGAGATGAGAGTACAAATGTGACACGAGCAGGTACAAATCAACATGAACAGTACAGGGGTACTATTCATCTATTTATAGGCACAGGACGCAGCCTATGGGGAATTACATTTATGCCCTTTACAAAGGTCTACAATCACAATACAAATTATCATGGACCGATTGGTCATTTCATCTTTAAGTCGGTGCCTTTGGAAATGTACTATGAAGCCTTCTGATTGGTAGCTTCGACTTTGTGTCAATCCTTCGAAGGTGTTTCTTCTTATGGGACCTTCGGCGACGAAGCAGACCCCAAACACATGGAAACATTGTATACAAACCAAACTTTAGCCTGTCACCAGCTGACTTGGATGACATCCCCGGCCTAGCCTGAAGTATCGGGAACAGATTCGTTACTCAAATTTGGGCAAAGGGCGGGCGAAACTTGGCTAGTGATGAAGCCCGAAACCATCTCAAACCGGTAATAAACTTGTATCTGCTGCTTTACCTTCTCCTTGAAATTTGTACTTTCCTTATACCTCTGTTATGTACAGGATGACGAAGCCGAAGATCAACGAGTCGAAGCTTGATGAGTGATGACGAAGTGACGAAGCTGCTGCAAAAGAACTCCTAGAGAGATTTTTTGAATTATCGTTGTAAGAAATATTGTAATTTAGAAATCAATTAATACTCTGCAAATTTGTCGATACCTTGTAATATATTTTACCTTTCCATACATGCATGAATTGCTTTGATGTGGACGAAACTTGTCCCTTTTGAGCCGAAGGCGAAAAACACCTTCCCTTCTTTTCGTACACAATGAAGCATAAATCTGCTTCTTTTTCTTTTGCCAAAGCCTTGTCATTAGGGCCAAAGCAACTATCTATATTTTTATGATATGATAATGATGATCCTACGAATGTCTAGATGAATGTTTATGAATGCAATATATGATGTAATGTGCAAATGAATGTCCAAACACACACAAGCGAAGCCATATCCAAACCCTTCATTCCCTTAGGAATGACTGAAATCTCTTTGCCGCTTATTTTTCGGCTTCACCGCTTATTTTTCGGTGTAAGTTCTGCATCCCCTTAGGAACGTCTTTTGAACTTCTTCGCCTTCTATTTCGGTGGTATTTTTCGCGTTGACTTTTCGCGCTTCGCCTTATATTTTGGCGGTATTTGGCTCTGCATTCCCTTAGGAACGACTTTTGAGCAGAAAACTTACGCTGCGCTCCCTTGGGAACGTCTTCTTTGTAGCTTCGTCGTGCTCTGCATCCCCTTAGGGATGACTTTCGAGCTTCTCCCTATTTGTTTTTCCTGCACTCGATGGTGCATGCTCAGATTTTACATTTTACATTCTTTTGGGGGATTTTGCTCTCGTAGAGTTAAATAGGAAAGGAAAAATTACAAGCCATGGCCCCATTAAAAACCTTTCTCCCCCTTTGGAAAGGAAAAGGGTGCCATAGGAAAAAATGAAAAAAGACTACATCAAATTACACATAATATCGTCGAAGCTCATCCGCATTCCAAGATCTAGGAATGTCATTACCGTCCATATCCTTCAAACTGTAAGAACAGGGCCTTGACGAAGATACCACTAGAAAAGGTCCTTCCCACTTCAGCTGTAGTTTGCGTACTGTGTCCGGATTGGCCACTCTCCGAAGCACCAAATGCCCTGGCTTAATATTTTTCAGCCGAACTTTTCTGTCATGCCATTTTATTGTCTCAGCTTGATATTTATTGATATCCTCCATAGCTTGAAGTCTGGTCCCTTCTATAGTATCTTTTGCCACAGAATAATCAGCTTCGTCTTCTGCCGAAGCTACTGTTCTGATTGACCCCGTTTTAGCTTCCTCCGGGGTTATAGCTTCGTCACCAAACAACAACTTGAATGGTGTAAAACCTGTTGACCTTGATATAGTTGTATTGTGGCTCCACACCACTTTAACCAACTCATCTGGCTACTTTCCTCTGGGCTGATTAAAGATTAACTTCATTATTCCCTTCATTATAATACCATTTTCCCTTTCAACTAATCTTTTGATTCTGGGTGCCTGACTGATGCGAAATGAATTTTCGTGCCAATTTGATTGAAGAAATCCTTGAAAGTTTCAGCATCAAACTATGTTCCATTGTCCACAGTTATAGCCTTCGGCACACTGAAGCGACAAACTATATTCTGCCAGAAGAATTTCTGGACTGTAGCCGAAGTTATTGTAGCCAAAGGCTTCACTTCGATCCACTTAGAAAAATATTCTACTGCCACCACGACATATCTCAAGTTGCCCTGCGCTGGTGGAAGTGGACCTAGCAAATCCAGGCCCCATCTTTGCAACGGCCAGGTTGGTTGTATTAATTGAGTTAATGACGAAGGTTGCTTCTGGTCTCTTGCACATTTTTGACAATTTTCGCATTTTTGAACCAAATCCGCTGCATCCGAAGCTGCCTTCGGCCAATAAAATTCTTGTCTGAAAACCTTTCCTAGCAGAGGTCTGGACCCAATGTGGGATCCACATAATCCTGCATGTTTCTCCTTCATCAGTTCTATACCTTCGGTTCTGGATAGGCATTTGAGAAGTGGAGAACAAACTCCATGCTTATATAATGTTGGGGCGAAGGCGAAGACGCTACCCTCCGCTCCAGGCCTTCGTCACCTCGCTGCACCAGTGGAAGCAAGATGACCGGCGCGGCCCACCCTTCGTCCTCTTCACTGCAAGACGAAGGCCTACGACGAAGTCCCTCCATCCCATGTCCTCACCCAACCTGGAGGCCCACGTAGGATTTGGCCCACTGTAACTGGCACCGCACGGGAAAGCATGTTACGGGCCCGGTCTGTAGTGGCTTTTCTGTAATGACAGTCTGTAACCCTCCCTTCTGGGAATATTCTGGGGATAATCCAGGTGTCTGAGGGCATAAACATCCTTACATCGGGACGTTGGGCGCTCGGGCACCTATAAATACCCCCGTACAGTGCCCTTAAGGAGATTAGATTAACAGAGCAATTGCCATCTCAAGAAAAACCTTACTTGTATTCCTTTCACTCCCCATTGGGTCATCTTGCCCAGGAGAGCAAGTTCCAACATTTGGCGGCCACCGTTCGTGCCACGAACAAATCACCCGCGATGGCACCCAAGAGAGCTAGCTCGAAGGCAGCCCCTTCAGTCGACGAAGCAGCGAAGGCAGCAGTGCTAGCTAAGAAAAAGGGCAAGGCCCTCGCAGACAATACCCACCAAGAAGCCGGCGAAGACGAAGCACTCAGCAAGAGACAACGCAACGATCAACACACTGCCGAAGGCACCCCCCTCACCTGCAGCTCCGGGGGACAGCCACAGGCACCACCCCCTGGCTTCGCTCCACTAGAGGGCGAAGACGACACAGAGGACGGCGAAGTCATCGGTGTCACAGCAGAAGAACAGCTACAGTTACAGGCCCTATGCCTCAGGAACCGCAACCTCCAAAAGCAAAAAAGAAATCCTCGAGGCCAAGCGCCAACGTGTCTCTGCGCAAGCCAAGGTGCGCCAGATGATACGAGACGAGGAGCAGAGAGCTTGGGAGCTTGAGCAGGAGATTGCGCTCAGGCAGCGCGAAGGCCAACACGAGTTGCAGAACAGCCCGCCCCTCCAACAACGTGCGCCAGCCGGAGACTAATTCTCTCCCCAGCGCGGACCCTTCATCCCGCATGCAGCAGCTTTCCAAGGCATCAACTACCTTGATGAGCGAAGCCCCTGGCACCGCAACTCCAAGTGTCACCATGGCCCACCAACTTCAGGGCAGGGACCTACCCCAAATACAACAGCAGCACCGACCCAGCACAATACATCATGAGCTGTCAAGTCGCCGTCGCATCATCTGGAGGGGACGATGCCACAATGGCCAAGTACTTCATCATCGCCCTCGAGGGTCCGGCCCTGACCTGGTACACCAGGTTGCCCCCGCTGTCCATCGACTCCTGGAGAAGTCTCCGAGACAAGTTTCTGCTTAACTTCCAAGGGTACCGCCCAGACACCGACGCCCTGGCCGAGTTGTCGCTCTGTAAACAGCAAGAGAAGGAAACCCTGCGAGAGTACTACCACAAGTTCCTAACTCTCAAGTCACAACTGCCTTCGGTCGACGACCAAATTGCCATTCTGTTGGGGGCTTGTTCTCAAATGCTTTGGAATTAAGAACAAGGCAACATAGAAAAAGTTAAAGGTTAAAGTCCTTCGTCCTCTAAAACATTATATCCCTTCGGGATATAAGGAATTTCGGACGAAGGTTACGAAGGACGTACCTTCGTAAACATAATAGCAAGGAACGAAACATTCATACAGATTATAAGATATGAAATAAACATTTAAATATCACCATAGAATCATCTCCATCTTTATTATCATGGACGAATATAAATGACTTCGGATTAAAAATGTACCTTTAGTCCTGAGGAAAGCAAAAGTACAGGTGTGATGCGAAAGCAAATGGCAGGTTCGCGTGAACAGTACAGAGGTACTGTTCATCTATTTATAGATACAGGTCACAGCCTGTGACAAATTACAATTATGCCCCTTACAGAAGTTTACAACATTGACTCAGACCTCTATGGATAAAAAGGTCATTCTATCTCTATGTCGGTTTGTAACGCCGAAGCTCCATGAAAAGGAACCTTCGGCCATCTCCTGGGGACAACTTCAGCCGAAGCTGCTTCTTCGTGCAAGACCTTCGGCGCAACGAAGCATGACCCCAACAGTAGCCCCTTTCGCGGTGCTAGATCGTTTTTCGTAACGAGCTTGACCCGTGAAAAAAAACCTCTTCAGCTTCGGGAAGCCGAAGGTCCAAAAAACACCTTCCCTGAGCTCGTTGCTGAGAAACGATCCGGTTTCCGAGCACGTGCCAGGCCCACCTTGCAGAGTTACTGTTTGATCTTTACGGTCCACTGCACAGCGAGTACAAGTGACTGCCCGCCTGGTGTAAAAATCCTGCCGCTTCGCCTTCTTACCTGCAGCACTATATAAACAGACGGGTAGGTGTGAAGTTACGACAGCATTCATTGCTATTTGCACTGTTTTGCTGCCAAAATTTTTAACTATAGCCGAAGCTTGATTCTCAGAATCGAACGAAGGTCCATCTCGATGTTTGCTTCGTCAGAAAGAAAGGCTTCGGGAGAAAAGGAAAAAGAAAAAGTATCTAACTTCCCCAAATTCAGAATCAAATGGCCAGAGTACGATCTACTGCCAGAGTTGTACGTGAAGGAGACGAAGCCGAAGGTTCGAATACTGTGCCCATCTCCGAAGCGATGCAGCGTTCCGGACTGGTGACTGCGGAAGAAATGCCTGCTACTGAAGCAAACCCGACAACTGCCGAAGGAGAAGAAGAAAACATTGAAGGGACTGATCCCGAAGATGACTACCGTATTGCCATGCCCAGCAAGCCCAGTCACCTAGATTTCAGAAAGTCGACTGTTTCAAAGGCTGATCTTTCCAAGATGGTGAAAGCAGGTTTTTTCAATGAAGATCAGAAGAAGCTACTTCGCTTCGGGGGAGAAGAAACCACCCCGAAGCCAGAGAAGGACGAGATTGTCATCTTCAAGAGCTTTTTAAAGGCTGGGCTGAGATTCCCTCTTCACGAGATTATTGCGGAGATACTGAAGAGGTTTGGTATCTACCTTCACCAGTTAACTCCTAACGCTATCGTTAGGCTCAGCGTTTATATTTGGGCCCTCCGAAGCCAAGCAGTGGAGCCATTTGCCGACAGTTTCTGTCGAGTTCATGAGTTACATTATCAAACAAAGGCCAGAAAAGATGGGCTACATGATAACTTCGGTTGCTACAATTTTGCCTACCGGAAAACCGCAAAGTTTCCTGTAATCAGCTACCGAAGCAAATGGCCGGCAGGCTGGAAATCAGAATGGTTCTATGTCAAAGTTGATGACAACAAGGAAAAGCTTGTGCAAAGTCCACTCGAGCTGATCTTCGGAGAAACCCGACCCCGCTGCAACATGACACCAGAGGGTCAAACACAACAGGCAATGGATGAATTCAGAATAATTGCAGAGCATATCGGTACCAGGGATCTGGTTCAAGAATTCTTGGCATTCAGAGTCTTCCCTACTCTGAAAGAATGGGAAATGCCAAAGTTAAAGGGGGAGAAGAAGGAGGGGGATCTTGTCCGGCTTCCTTATCATTTCAAATTCAAGAAGTACTTTAAGAAGCCCTGCCAAGAGTGGCTGGACACAGTTGAGGTGATGTGTAATGAGATTCTTGGAAATTATTCGAAAAAAGAAGATCAACTGATGACAGCAGCCTTCGGCACCCGTCCGAAGCGAAGGCTGAACCGAGTGCTTGATGCCCTAGGCTTCGAGTACCCTGACTATGATCAGCTGAGCAAGGGTGCTGAGGGCCAAAAAAGAAAAAGAGTGACCGAAACTCTGATCAAGGATGAAGAAAAACCAGCAAAAGAGAAGAAAATTCCCAAGAAAAGAAAAATATCAACTCCGAAGCGAAAATTATCCGAAGAAGAGGGGACCCCCACACCACCTTCTACCAGCGACGTGGAGGAAATTTTAAAGGTAATGACTGAACCCGTGCCCACGAAGCTAAGCCCATTAGGGCCTCAACTGACGAAGCTTTTTCGAAAGGTGGACGGACCGGAACAAACGAAGATAACCAAACCAAAGCGGCAAAGAATTATTGCAGTGACCGAAGTTATCGATAAGACGCCGCCGAGGGCGTCAATTCAGAAAACGGCAGCTGCTGAAGACACAACAAACATCGAAGTTGCACCTTCGGAGGTCGCGGCTACCGAAGCCGCTACAGCCGAAGATGTGAACTTAGAAACTACCATTGAGGACATCGACAAAATTTTGCAAGACATGGCTGCAGAAGAAGCTGCTGAAGAAACCATGGCCACAGTGCCTGGGAAGGGGAAAGAGATAGCCGAAGACACTTCGGACGACGAAGCCTACGCATTTCAAAATTTAGTTGGGCAGAAGCTGACGAAGGCCGAAATAGGAGAGCTCAAGGACTATGCCAAATCTTGCGGATACAAGCCAGGAGCTCTTCTATTTGGAGGCATTGATGACGAAAAATTGGGCTGCATTCAAGACCAAACTGGAGCTAAGGTCATCGGTACTTTATCGAAAAGTATCGGTTTTCCGAAGCTAGAAACAGATATCAGCCGCTACCGACGACAACATATCGTCGGCAGCTTATTTTATTCCAATTTCAAGGTTAACAACTTTTCTGTGACTTCTATTGTTTTTAATAATGAAAATATTCCTAACAAAGGTTGTTTATCTGCAGAGCATGCTTCTGAGCAAAGCTCTGAAGATGCAGCAAGACTTGGAGGACAAAAAACACGAAGCTATAATTGAAAATTTAGAGAGCAAGATAAAAGAACAATCAGCTATCATTGAAAAGAAAGACTTCGAGCTCCAATCAACCGAAGGCTTGCTGGCAGAGACTGAGGCTAAAGTATCAGAATTGAATTCGAAGCTTACCGACCAATCAAAACAATTTGAACAGGAGAAGCTAGAACTTAATTCGAAACTCGAAGCCGAAGTCCAGGCCAACTCAGACTTGAAAAAATCATTAACAAGCCTTCAAGACAAATGCTTGAAATTTAGCAATAATTGTATTGAACGATTAAAAAAGATATTTTACTCTGTTGGAGCCAGCAGCGGGAAGTTTAACCCTTCAGCGGAAAATTCGCCAGAAGCCTTCAATCATATTGAAGCTGAAATCGAAGAACTTGACGAAGTTATAGCCGGGCACGGTGACTTCTGTGCCTGGGTAGCTTCTCGGGGTACCGCTGCAGCGTTCCTGAAGGCCGGCTGCGAGCATGGAAAAATCGTCAACAGGCCCAACTTCACCTTGTCTCCATCAATCCTGGACGATATTCCTGACCTCGCCCGAAGTATCTCAAATAGATTTATAAAAATGGTATGGACAAAAGGCGGGCGAGAGAAGGCTGGAGACGAAGCTCGAAGTCATCTTGAACCAGTAAGAAATAATACTTCGTACTTACCTTCTCCTTTGCACTTGATTTTTACTCACGATACTTTGATTCATGTAGGATGACGAAGGTGAAGATGATGCTTAAAATATGTTGCCGAAGCTGTCGTCGAAGCTGAAGCTTAGTGGAGATTAGTAGAAGTATACCATGGAAAAAACTGAGGATACTCTTGTAACAACTTCTGTAAATACAATTAAACTGTTCTCAAGAAACTTTGTACATACCTTGTAATATATTCTTACCCTTCTACTGAGTCGCTTTGATGTGGACGAAATTAGTATTTTGAGCCGAAGGCGAAAAAACACCTTCCCTTCTTTTCGTACACAACGAAGCATAGAAGACCAGTTCTTTTTGCCGAAGCTTTTCTTTTTTATACGTAATGAATCATAAAAGACCACTTCTTTTGTTTGCCGAAGCAACCACTTAGGTACACAAATGCTATGAATGAATGCTTATGCATGCAAATGTTATGATGTAATGTAATGTGCGAATGAATGTGCAAAACATATGTCTGAAGCCACACTTTCAGCCATTATTTCCTTAGAAACAACCACACATCAGCTCTGCATTCCCTTAGGAACGACTTTGGAGCTTCTTCGCCTTTTACTTAGGCGGTATCAGCGTTGACTTTTCGCTGTAAGCTCTGCATCCCCTTAGGGACGTCTTTGGAGCTTCTTCGCCTTTTACTTTCGGCGGAATCAGAGCTCTGCATCCCCTTAGGGACGTCTTTGGAGCTTCTTCTCTTCTTTTTTTTTCAGTTTCGGCACTCGATGGTGCATTCTCAGCTTTTACATTTACATTCTTTGGGGGATTTTACTCTTATAAAACTAAAAAGGAAATTACAGATGATGGCCCCATTAAAAACCTTTCTCCCCCTTTAGAAAGGAAAAGGGTGCCATGAAAAAGAAAAGAAAAAACATAAAAAGTTACATCAAGTTATACATAATATCGCCGAAGCTCATCCGCATTCCAAGATCTTGGAATTTCGTTGCCATCCATGTCCTTCAATCTGTAGGAACCAGGCCTTGACGAAGATGCTACTAAGAAAGGCCCTTCCCATTTCAATTGTAACTTGCCCACTGTATCTGGGTTGGCCACTCTCCGAAGCACCAAGTGTCCCGGCTCAATATTTTTTAGCCGGACCTTTCTATCTCGCCATTTAACTGTTTCAGCCTGGTATTTATTGATATTTTCCACGGCTTGAAGTCTGACTCCTTCTAAAGCATCTTTTTCCACAAGACAATCATCTTCAGGACTTGATTCTGCCGAAGCTACTACTCTTATTGATCCAGCTTTGGCTTCTTCCGGAGTTATTGCTTCGTCACCGAATAATAACTTGAATGGGGTAAAACCTGTAGATCTTGATGCTGTTGTATTGTGGCTCCACACCACTTTGGTTAACTGATCTGGCCACTTTCCCCTGGGTTGATTGAAGATTAACTTCATTATTCCTGTCATTATAATGCCATTGGCCCTTTCAACGAGCCCATTCGACTCCGGATGCCTGACTGATGCAAAATGGATCTTCGTTCCAATTTGATCACAAAAATTTCTGAAAGCTTCGGAGTCGAACTGCGTTCCATTATCTACAGTGATGGCCTTCGGTACTCCGAAGCGACAGACAATGTTCTGCCAGAAAAACTTTTGGACAGTGGCCAAAGTTATTGTGGCTAATAGCTTCGCCTCAATCCATTTAGAAAAATACTCCACAGCTACTATAACATATTTTAGATTCCCCTGAGCCGGTGGTAATGGACCTAACAAATCAAGGCCCCACCTTTGCAATGGCCAAATGGGTTGTATCAACTGGGTCAAAGACGAAGGTTGCTTCTGATCTCTTGCACATTTCTGGCAACCTTCGCACTTTTGAACTAATTCCGCTGCATCCGAAGCTGCCTTCAGCCAATAAAACCCTTGGCGGAAAACTTTTCCAAGTAACGGCCTAGATCCGATGTGGGATCCACACAGGCCTGCATGTATCTCTTTCATTAACTCTATACCTTCGGTTCTAGACAAGCACTTGAGCAGCGGGGCACAAACTCCATGTTTGTATAGTTCCCCTTCTATCATGACGTACGGACGAGCTCTTGCCTCTATTCTTTTATTGTAAACTTCGTCATCTGATAGAAAGTTACCCTGAAGGTAAGAGATTATTTCAGTTCTCCAATCTTCGCTGTAAACAGGAGAAATGTTGAGGACTGCTCTTTCAAGTAGCTCTACTGAAGGTGCCTTTATTGTTTCGAAGAACACATCCGAAGGTAACGGCAGCCCCTGTGCTGCAGACTTGGCTAGCAAATCAGCATGCTCATTTTGCCCTCGAGGGATATTCTTGACAGAAAATCCTTCGAAGGAAGCTTCGATCCTTCGGACCGTGTCTAGGTATTTTTCAAGCTTCGGGTCTTTAGCCTTGCAACTTTTGTCAATATGACCCGAAACAACCTGGGAATCAGTTTTAAGAATCGCCCTTCTGATTCCCATTGCCTTTAGTTTCCGAAGGCCCAGGAGCAGGGCTTCGTACTCAGTAATATTATTTGTGCAGCTGAAGTCAAGTCTTGCTGCATAACAAGTTTTAACCTTGGATGGTGAGACCAACACAGCAGCTGCACCTGCTCCGAAGGTTCCCCAAGAGCCATCACAAAACACTGTCCACACTTCGGCATCTTTATTTGCTTCTTCATCCTGAGCCCCTGGCGTCCAGTCGGCAATGAAATCTGCCAATGCTTGAGACTGGATCGAGGATCTATGCACATAATCAATGTAAAATTCATTGAGCTCCGCAGCCCATTTTCCAATCCGTCCAGTAGCTTCTCTATTTCTCATGATATCCTTCAACGGCTGCGAAGAAGGAACAATAATGTTGTATGCCTGAAAATAATGCCGAAGCTTCCTGGATGCCATTAAAACGGCATACAATACCTTCTCCAGCTCTGTATAATTTTTCTTTGAGATACTAAGGACCTCAGATACAAAATACACTGGAACTTGCTTCTTGACTTGGCCATCAAGCTTCTCCTGGACAAGTGCCGCACTTACTGCTGAGTGCGAAGCTGCCACATATAACAACAGAGGAGCCCCTGGCGCTGGTGGAGTTAATGTTGTGAGATCTATCAAGTATTGCTTCAGCTCTTCAAAGGCTTTTTGTTGACTTGGGCCCCATTGAAAGACTTCAGCTGACTTCAGCACCTCGAAAAATGGTAAGTTTCTTTCTGCTGATCTAGATATAAATCTGTTGAGAGATGCCAGCCTTCCTGTCAATCTTTGGGCTTCCTTTCTTGTGGTTGGTGGCTCCATTCGAAGTATAGCTTCGATTTTATTTGGATTAGCTTCGATTCCCTTTGTTGAAACCAAGCATCCAAGAAATTTACCCTTCTTTACTCCGAAGACACATTTTTCTGGATTCAGCTTCAGACCAGCTTGTCTGAAGCTGGCGAAGGTCTCCTGTAAATCAGCAATATGATTTTCCTGCTTCGTGCTTTTTACGATAATGTCATCAACATAGGTCAACACATTTCTGCCTATCTGAGACTGGAGAACCTTCGCAGTCATTCTGCTGAAACTCCCTCCAGCATTCTTGAGCCCCTCAGGCATCCGAAGATAGCAATATGTGCCACTTGGGGTTATGAAGCTAGTTTTCGGCTCATCTTCCTTCTTCATCCAAATTTGATGATAGCCTGAGTAGCAGTCTAGGAGACTCATGAGCTCTGAAGAAGCTGCTGCATCGACTAAAGAGTCTATCCTTGGCAGCGGGAATTCGTCCTTCGGACAAGCCTTGTTGAGATCTGTGAAATCGATACACATTCTCCACTTGCCATTGGCCTTCTTCACCATAACAGTGTTAGCTAGCCACTCTGGATACTTCACTTCTCTGATAACTCCTGCACTGAGGAGTCTTTTTACTTCATTGCGAGCCCCTTCGGCTTTGTCATCAGACATTTTCCGAAGCCTCTGCTTTCGGGGTCTGAAGGATGGGTCAACATTGAGCGAATGTTCAATAACATCCCGATTTACTCCACACAGATCATTGGCTGACCATGCAAAAACATCTTTGTTGTTGAATAAAAACCTTATCAAGGTTTTCTCCTGGTCTTCAGATAATTGCGAGCCCAACAGCACCTTCTGCTCTGCTATATCCTCACACAATAGCATGGGCTTCGGCTGATCTGCTGAAGCTGCCTTCTCCCTTCTGAATTTGTACTGTTCACAAGCTTCAGCTCCATCTATGTTATGGATTGCTTTGGAGTCAGTCCAGCTTCCTTCGGCCCTTCTAGCAGCTTCTTGGCTTCCATGAATAGCAATAGGCCCTTGGTCCGAAGGTATCTTCATGCAGAGATAAGCTGGGTGGAGAATTGCTTCGAAGGCATTAAGAGTACCACGGCCAATGATAGCATTGTAAGGATACTCCATGTCAACAATATCAAACACAATTTGCTCAGTCCTTGTGTTGTTAACAAATCCGAAGGTTACCGGCATGGTAATCTTCCCAAGTGCTACAATCTGCCGCCCTCCGAAGCCACAAAGAGGGTGCGAAGCATCATGAATCTTGTCTTCGGGCTCTTGCATTTGTCTGAAGGCTTTAGCAAATATAATATCAGCTGCACTACCTGTATCAACCAGGACATTATGAACCAGAAATCCTTTGATTACGCAAGAGATAACCATGGCATCATTGTGAGGATAATCCTTAAGCTGAAGGTCTTCCTGAGAGAAAGTGATTGGGATGTGGGACCATTTTGACTTGATGAAGGGTCCTTGCACTCCAACATGCTGCACCCTTCTCTGAGCCTCCTTCTTCTGCTTCTTGTTAGCCGGCTCTGAGCAAGAACCGCCTGTTATCGGGAGCACCAGCTTCGAAGCCGAAGCAGCTCCAGCTTGATTGTTGAACGAAGCCATTAGCTCAGAAAAGTGGAAGTGAGTTCACCGGAGGTGGGCGCCAATGTTGGGGGCTTGTTCTCAAATGCTTTGGAATTAAGAACAAGGCAACATAGAAAAAGTTAAAGGTTAAAGTCCTTCGTCCTCTAAAACATTATATCCCTTCGGGATATAAGGAATTTCGGACGAAGGTTACGAAGGACGTACCTTCGTAAACATAATAGCAAGGAACGAAACATTCATACAGATTATAAGATATGAAATAAACATTTAAATATCACCATAGAATCATCTCCATCTTTATTATCATGGACGAATATAAATGACTTCGGATTAAAAATGTACCTTTAGTCCTGAGGAAAGCAAAAGTACAGGTGTGATGCGAAAGCAAATGGCAGGTTCGCGTGAACAGTACAGAGGTACTGTTCATCTATTTATAGATACAGGTCACAGCCTGTGACAAATTACAATTATGCCCCTTACAGAAGTTTACAACATTGACTCAGACCTCTATGGATAAAAAGGTCATTCTATCTCTATGTCGGTTTGTAACGCCGAAGCTCCATGAAAAGGAACCTTCGGCCATCTCCTGGGGACAACTTCAGCCGAAGCTGCTTCTTCGTGCAAGACCTTCGGCGCAACGAAGCATGACCCCAACACATTCACTACGCCATCAGTGGCCTTCGGGCTGGCGTCCTATATAGTCACTGCATCAGGGACCCACCCAAAAACCTCCAAGAGCTCTATCAGTTGTTTGAAAAGTACGCCAGATTCGAGGAGCTCCATCAGCGCAAGGTCGAGTCTCAGTGAAAGCCCAAGGACCCCCCGCAGTCCAGCCGAACCTGGACAAGGCCTTCGCAGTCAGACTCCGGTCGGGACAACCGCAGTCAGCAACAGGTGCAGAACATAGCCAACCAGCACCTCGCCGGCGAAGCCGCTCGCCGTCAAGATTATCCCCCCAGGGCCAAGGCAACAGCACACGAGGCCGGGGTCGAGGACGGGCACAGCCGCCGCGCAGATTTTACTGCTTGTTTCACGGCGAAGATTGCGCACACCCAATAAGGGATTGCCCAGAAACCAAAGCCACCAAAGACAGAATGTCTTGGGCACAACCAGCCAACAATCAAAGAGTTGTCACGCACACATATAACCACCACCAACCATACAACAACGCCCATATCCAGCACCCACCCAACCACGCATTTCAACATCATCAAGAAGTACAAGTATTTCCACCCCCGCCCCCGCCTCCGCATCACCCAAACCCACACCACCAAAATCGCCCACCAGCTCCAAAGCAGGAAGACTTCACTGATCAACCGTATCACGGAGTCATCCACATGATCACCGGAGGGTCCAGCGTCGACTTCGACACGAAGCGGCAAAAGAGGGATCACTACCGCAGCATCAACCACGTTGCCATCACCGGCCCAGTTGTGCAAACGAAGTGGTCACATGTGCCACTAACCTTTGATGCCAGAGATGTTGATCTACGCAGTGCACCCCACATCGATGCCATGGTAATCAACTACAGTGTGGCAGGCTAGGACCTGCACAAAGTCCTTGTTGACAATGGCAGCCAGGCAGACATTATCTTCCTCCACGCCTTCGACTGCATGTGCATCAGCCACAGCTTACTCAAGCCTTCGAACAATCCCCTATATGGCTTCGGCGGCAAGGGCACCTTCCCTGTAGGCAAGATAGAGCTACCCCTGTCTTTCGGCGTAGCACCCAATGCGTGAAGCGAACAGATCACCTTCAACATCGTCGACATGGTCTATCCCTACAACGCCATAATGGGTCAGGGCTCTATCAACAAATTTGAAGCGGCCATTCACGGATTATACCTCTGCATGAAAATTCCGGGTCCGCAAGGCGCGATAACAGTTTACGGTAACCAGCAGACTGCACGTAACATTGAGAGAGACTTCGTTCTAGGTCAGCAGAACGTACACTGCCTTACGACGCAGCGTGAAGTCTCCGAGGCTACCCGCCCAGCTACCAACGAACACGAGATGGCACAACTGCAAAGCAACGACGGAACGAAGACAGTTCCCCTCAACCCAGCGACACCCAAGCAAACAGTCATCATAAGCGAAGACCTGACTTCGCGAGACGAGGAGAAACTCATCTCCTGTCTCTCTAGAAATAAGGACGTCTTCGCCTGGTCCGCCCTCGACCTGGTTGGAGTCAGTCGCACTGTCATCGAGCACAGTCTGGGCATCGACCCTTCGGTGCGCCCGAAGAAGCAGCGGTTGCGCAAAATGTCTGATGAAAAAACAGAAGCCGCCAAAGCCGAAGTACACCGCCTGCTTGAGGCAAATTTCATCGAACCAGTCACCTACCCTACGTGGCTCGCCAACGTAGTCATGGTGCAAAAGAAAAGCGGCAAGTGGTGAATGTGCATCGATTTCACCAGCCTCAATAAGGTCTGCCCCAAGGACAATTTCCCGCTGCCACGGATCGACAAGATAGTCGATAGTGCAGCCGGATGTGAAGTCATGTCACTTCTTGACTGCTTCTCCGGCTACCACCAAATATATATGAAAGAAGAAGACAAGGCCAGCACCAGCTTCATCACACCCTTCGACACATACTGCTTCATCCGAATGTCGGAGGGACTCAAGAACGCTGGCTCAACCTTCTCTCGTCTCACGAAGATGGTGCTCGAGAGCCAAGTGGGCCGCAACATCTTCACGTACGTGGACGACATCGTCGTCGCTAGCAGAAATAAAGAAGACCACCTAGCTGACCTCACAGAGACATTCGCTAACATGAGGGATGCACGACTCCGCCTCAACCCCGAGAAATGCGTCTTCGGTGTTCGCCAAGGAAAAATACTGGGCTACCTGGTGTCGCACCGCGGGATTGAAGCGAATCCGACCAAGATCCAAGCAATCATCGACATGACACCTCCACAGTCAGCCAGAGATGTCCAGCGTCTGGCAGGCAGATTGGCCGCCCTCAACAGATTCATTTCCAAATCCGCAGAGCGAATTCTACCTTTCCTCAAGACGCTACGTGGCGCAGAAGACTTTGCATGGGGACCAGAACAAGCGGCAGCCTTCGCATCACTAAAGCAGCACCAGTCAGAATTGGTAATCCTTACCAGCCCCGACCTCTCGCTACCTCTGTTGCTCTACGTCGCAGCCTCGCCACACGCAGTCAGCGCAGCGTTGATCCAAGAGCAGGACAGAGAGGGCGCAACCCGAAAGTGTCCAGTTTATTACGTCTCCGAAGTCCTCACGACTTCCAAATGCAACATGATAGAGTTAGAAAAAATTGCCTACGCAGTCGTCATGGCATCGCACAAGCTGCGCCACTATTTTGAAGCGTTCAAGGTGTGGGTCACCTCGAACAGGGGACTCGGCGAACTATTTAGAAACCCGGAGGTGTCCGTCCGCATCGCCAAATGGGAAGCCGAACTCTCTAAGTACCATATCACCTTCGAGCCCAGGACAGCAATCAAGTCGCAAGTCCTCGCAGACTTCATCGTCGACTGGACAGGGCCGGCACGGCAGCTTGAGGAGCCCTCAGAGAAGGTGTGGACCATCCACTGTGATGGCGCATGGTGCCATGCAGGGGCAGGTGCGACTGCAATTATCACATCACCCATCGGCGTCAAGCACAAATATGCAGCACGCCTTAGCTTCACTCTGGAATCCGACAGGTGCACCAACAACATAGCAGAGTACGAAGCCGTCATCCTGGGCCTTCGCAAGCTAAAAGCACTCGGCGTCAACACTTGCATAGTCAAGACATACTCCAAAGTCGTTGCTGGCCTGGTCGAAAAAGACTATTCAGCAAAAGACCTCGCACTCATGCAGTATCTTACGGCTGTTCGCAGTCTTGAGAGACAATTCAAGGGTTTTACCTTGCAGCATGTGGACCGCGCCAGGAATGAAGAGGCCAATGCATTAGCCAAAGCAGCGGCCAAAGGAGAAGCCCTGCCCTCCGACGTGTTCTACCACGTCATCGGCACACCAGCCGTCCGCAACCCAGAGGGTCTACAAATAACCAACGACGCCGAGGGCCATCGCATCGTCAACCTCATCATGACCGAAGATTGGTGGGCCCCAATAACCCTGTTCCTGCAAGGATATTACCATCCAAGTGACATCAACGAGGCCAAGCGCCTCAAACACCGAAGCCGGGACTTCACACTTGTTGTGGGCAAGTTATACAAGAAAGGGGTCAGTCAACCCATGCTCAAATTTGTCACCAAAACCAAAGGCCTCCAAATCCTGCGCGAAGTCCACAACGGAACTTGTGGCTCTCACTCGGGGCCTAGGGCCCTCGCTGCCAAGGTGATCCGTCAAGGGTTCTACTGGCCCGCTTTAATCTGCGCTGCGAACAGAGTCACGAGATCGTGCGAAGCCTGCCAGAAATTTTCTCCTCGCTCGGCAACCCTTCACAGTTCACCAAGCTGATTGCCCACACATGGCCACTTCAATGTTGGGGGCTGGATATTGTCGGGCCGCTCCCCACGGCTCAAGGGAACCTCAAGTTCACGTTCGTCGCCGTCGAATATTTTACCAAGTGGATCGAAGCCAGGGCAGTATCCACAATAACGTCGAAAACTGCCCAGAAGTTTTTCTAGCAAAACATTATTTGCTGGTTCGGAGTCCCCTCTGAGCTTACAATCGACAATGGCAAACAGTTTGACAGCCAGGACTTTCGGGACTTCTGCTTCTCCATCGGCACCAAGCTTGCCTTCGCCTCGGTGTACCACCCCCAATCCAACGGCATCGTCGAGCACGCCAATGGCAAGATCTTCACTGCCATCAATAAAAGGCTTCTCGACGACAAGAAGGGTAAATGGGCCGACCTGCTACCTGAAGCAGTCTAGGCATTGAACACGACCGAGTGCCGGGCAACTGGATTCACTCCCTTTCACCTACTATATGGATCGGAGGCCATGACCCCGCAGGAAATAAAACATGGGTCACCACGAACAAGCGCTTCAGCCGTCCCCGACATAGACGAACCAACCTCCAAAGACCTCATCGATGGAGACCGCGTCTTCGCCCTGCAGGCCCTCAACAAATACCAAGCTCAAACAAAGGCCTGGCACGACCACGTCGTCGTCCCAAGAGAATTCAACGAAGGAGACCTCGTACTCGTCCGAACCACCCGGACAGAGTCACGGGGAAAGCTAGAGCCAAAGTGGGAGGGTCCATTCATCGTCAAGTAGAAGGCGTCCCCCAGCGCGTAAAGGCTAACAACGCCATCTGGCGAAGACCTAGAGCATTCCTGGAATATTGACAACCTCCGCAAATTTTTTGTTTAACCCTCAGGGCCCACGCGCCCTTGTAATCCGCCAAACAGTACTATTCCGTCCCGCACTCTTTTCCTCCCGAGGGGTGAGGTTTTTAATGAGGCGGAGCCATGTAATATACCTGCAAAAATCCCCCGCAAAAACAAAGACGCACATGTCGAAAAAGACTGCATCGACGGTCTTCGACATTCGACCACTCCGAAGTCACCGTGAGGGGCAGCGCAGACTACCCTCGCGTGCGACACTCCGCGCAAAAGTCGCCTAAGGGTGCAGCCGTAATAGCACAACAAGTGCGCAAAATCGAAGTCTTTTTCAAAAGACCACCCGTGCAAAAGTCGCCAAAGGGTGCAGCCGGCATAGCACAACAAGTGCGCAGAATCGAAGTCTTTTCCAAAAAGACTGCCCGTGCAAAAGTCGCCTAAGGGTGCAGCCGACATAGCACAATAAGTGCGCAAAATCGAAGTCTTTTTCAAAAGACCGCCCGTGCAAAAGTCGCATAAGGGTGCAGCCGGCATAGCACAATAAGTGCGCAAAATCGAAGTCTTTTCCAAAGGACTATGCAAAAGTCGCCTAAGGGTGCAGCCGGAATAACACAATACCTGTGCAAAATCGAAGTCTTTTCCTACAGACTATCCATGCCCAAGTCGCCCAAAGGTGTAGTCGGAATAGCAAAATAAGAGCGCCAAATCGAAGTCTTTTCCAAAAGATTCTCCGCGCGAAAATCGCCCACGGGTGCAGCCGGATCTACGCAGGCGTACAGCCACATCATACACATTACAGTCACATACGCAGGCGTATAGCCACATCATACAAATTACAGTTACATACACTCAGCGAGGGCATCATATATTACATTGGCTCAGCCTTCAGGATGATACCCATCTCCCTGTAATTGAACAACATTATCCTCAATTCCTCACCCTCAAAAAGATTTCGTAGCTCCACTTCACCTATGCTCGCCCCAATCGGCGAGGACAACAATTCTCGTTTACCAGCCCGATCCACGCAAATACGGCCACGCTCCATCCCAATACGATGACGCCTACCATTTCGCGAAGATTCACTCACTCTTTGTTTTGCCACCGCCCTTCGCCGCCTATAACTGGTACTTGCACTAGGGGGGCCCTCGGAACCCTCCACACGCAGTGAAGGCTCTGCTGTAGCCACATCTAACGCTGCAAAATAATCCAAACCTTCATCCGAAGACTCCTCCATCCACGAAATCGAACTCCCAGATTCACCATCGGACTCAAAACACTTAGACACAGAGTCAAATGAATTATCATCGGTAGGCACTATGGTTGAGGCCACCACAAAACCAGTATTGTCAGTAGCGGTTGCTTGCGTAGGCCCAAACGTCGGAACCTACGCAGCAACCGAAGTTCAGTATCACACAGACAAAATTTTACACTTAAAATCACCAACGCCTATTCTACCACCTGCGAAGGCCCGGCCACCGCCACGGGGTCTTCGGCAGATGGTTCGACCACTGCCTTCGAGGCGTCCTCACCCGGCGGAGCAGGGGCCGGCGCGGGGTCTTCGCTAGCTCCGGTCGGCGCGGTCGGTGCGGGGGCCGTCGAGGGGACCTCGCCGGCGTCGGATGGCGGCGCCACCTCCACCCCCGATGTCACGAGTGGCGTGCTGTCCAGATTTCCAGGGTCCTCGACATCATTGGCATGTGCCATCTGCAGCAATAGCACACATTCAGCAAAACCATGCATACTCACACATATAACCGCGCAAATGAGCCCTTACCTGATCAATCGCCCGGTCGGACCTCTCCCAGACCACCTCTCGGCCGTGCAGACCCCAAATCCTATCGAAGAGCGCTCCCGCCGCCTGCTTAAGCACTAGATCTTTGACCTGGAAGATTTTGCATTCGAAGTTCTCATCTGATTGGTCGAAGACCTCGAAATGCCCGCACCCCTCGCGGGACAAAGCATTCACGGCCCCCTCGCAGGTGACGAGAGAGGCAAAGGACATGAGGCCCGTCGCGATGGTCGGGAGCACCAACAACTCCTCTTGTAACCACTCCAGGAAGCGGAGGCCCACCTCTTGGCCGGGCGCTTCGAAGGCGGCGGTCCGCGCACCCAGCTCCCGGTACGCGTCTACGAATTGCGCATGCGTTCGCTCGACCTCCGCGCGCGTCGAGGCCTCGGCTTTATCCACGCGGTTGCGCAGGCTGTTGAGCCTCGCCTCCAGGTCCTCGACGCGTTGGCTGGCGAGACTGCCCTCCGCCCGCGCAAGCTTAGCATTGGCCTGCGCAGCCTGCGCATCAGCAATGGCCCTATTCGCCTCCCTCCTCTCCTCCACCAGCTAGCGCCGGAGATCCCCCTTCTCGGCTTCCATAGCGGCCAACCTATCCGTCAGCCTTCGGCTTTTGCTTTCCGCAGCCGACTTCTCCCGATCAGCATCCGCATGCTACGCCCAGAGACGCTCAACTTCGGCAGCAAACTCCGCAGTCAGAGCACCCGACACGACATGGTCGGCGAAGTCGATCGCCTGCCACAAAAAACCATGAGACCCAACCTCATAAAAATAACGAAACGTCGAAGTCCAACACGACTTACATGATTCAGCTGCTACGATGCTCGCCTCAGCTACTGGGACATGGAGCCCGCCACATCCTTAGCAGTGGTGGCCAACAAAATCGTGCCGCTCGCGCAGAAGGCAGACCACGGGTCCCGCGGAGCACCCTTCGCCCCAACCGCTGCCGTTGGCGAAGTGGCCGCCACCGGAGTCGGGACAAGAGGCAGTTGCCCCACATCCGACCCTACACCATGCTATTGGGTTAAAAAAACTTACCACCAAGATAATCCGCCACACTGATGTCCGTGTCGAAGTCGGCAACGTGCGCCGCTGCTTCGTCAACACGCACCGGGGAGGGCACCCTTCGCCCCTTGGCGGGCTCGCCTGAGGGTGGCTTGCCCGCGCCAGAAGCAGCAGCCATCGCACCCGCCGAAGACTTCTTGGGCCCAGGGGCGGCTGGCTTCGCAGCCGGCGCTAGCTTGCTACTGCCGAGGGCGGCAGACTTCATGCCCCCTGCGCCCTCTTCGCCTCGCGGAAAGGATCTCCGATCCTAACGACCGTCCGATGTTTCTGCGCAGCGTCTTGGCGATCCTTCTCCATCACTGCTGATACAACAGCAGCAATATTCAGCCCGTAAGGAAAAATCTTCAAGTCACGAGCTACACGAGACGTAAATATGTCTTCGCCAGCCGCGCGGGGGATTGGAACATCCTTTGGCCATCGACCCCCGGTAACCTTCAGCATTCGCGCCGAAGACTCCCGGAGCTCGAGCGAAGACATCCTTCCCCCGGGGGCCACGCACGTCCCCATCAACTCCACAGCAAAACTATCAGAGACCCCCAATCCCCCACTGCAGTACCTATTTTTCTCTTCTTAGTGGCCAGGGCAGCCTCCCGCGAAGAGCCTTCCTCAGTCACGTCCACCGGCTTCTTCCCGCGGCGGTCGGCGGGCACGGCGGCGTCATCCCCGGGATAGCCGCCGTATGGCAAATGATTCAACTCGAAGACCCTATTCAGGCGAACGTTGGATCCACGGATATCCCAACTCTGCAGAGCCTCCATCCTCGGCACATAACGCCCCACAATCCATACAGCTCCATCTTCCACTTCACGCATGAATGCGGCTGGGTCATGGCCACTCAGATCCAACGAGAAGGTCGGACTTCGCACTTGCTGATCGCCCAGGGAGGGCATCTGGCGAGGGCATACTTCGCCCAGCGCCCAACCATAAACCAAGGGCTAGACTCCTTAACCGATGAATTCCTCAACTAAATCGCGCCTGCTACTCATGCGGGCAGCACAACGAAGGGCCCCCTCGTCACTATCATCCCCCGCCACATCAAACGGTAGAAACGCCACATAGCAGTGGGAGCACATCACTGCTGCCGGGAGTCCTGGGAGGTCTTCGACTTCGCCTTCTGCCACATAAAACCAATAATAACACCAGTTGCCCCACTTGTTGCGGGCGCAGGGAACTAGCTCCACAACTTCCGCCGAAGTCTTCCCAGTCCTCGGCGTAAAGGTGCATGATCCAAATTGTGCAATCTTGTTTCCCACCTTTCTCTTCTGCCAGTGCAAACAATAATTTTTGGCGAAGACCTCTACGGAGGGCTGACCGCCATACGAAGTCACTGCCCAGACATACTTCACCGGGGCCACCACGGCATTCGGCGTCAACTGATCGATCTGCACGCCATACTTCTGCAACTCCTGCACCACAAAACGATGCGCAGGAAACCGAAGGCCGGCAGTAAAAAATGCCTCGAACACAAGTATCTCACCCTCTAGAACAGGAATCTCTTCCGCCCCCGAAACTCGTCCAACTCCATTCCCAAAATACCCCAACAGGTGCATGTCTTGCACATGAACCGAGGAGATCCTCGAAATGCTGAATTCCACCGTGTGGCCCGGGTTTAGCTCCACCGTCGCCAAATCACTGAAGGTACCCTCGGACGACGATTCGCCCAATGGTGAATTCGCAGCGGATGAAGAAGAAGACGGCATGGCTATGTACCGTCAGCGGCGGCGCGCAGTCTGCTTGATGCGGGCCAGATCTCTGACGAACAGGAGCAAGGAGGGCAGGCAAGCGGGCGAACGGTTTCAAAAAGCTAGGGTTTTGCGGCACATAGAAAGGTAAGAGAGCCTGAACCGCGCCGCCCCCACCTTTTATATACACAGGACGCGACACTTCGGGAAACCCGCAGTCCAACAGTACCACGTCCGTCAACGGTCACATCAAAAACCCCCGTGGAACCACTTCGAGCGAGGGCAGCGTCTCCACCATCTAGCGACATCTTCGGCACCAGATGACTCAGTCGAACTGGTCCCTCGGAGGGCAAATGTTGGGGCAAAGGCAAAGATGCTACCCTCCGCTCCAGGCCTTCGTCACCATGCTGCACCAGCGGAAGCAAGACGACCGGCGCGTCCCACCCTTCATTCTCTTCACTGCAAGACGAAGGCCTACGACGAAGTCCCACCATCCCACGTCCTCACCCAACCTAGAGGCCCACGTGGGATTTGGCCCACTGTAACAGGCACCACACGGGAAAGCGTGTTATGGGCCCGGTCTGTAGTGGCTTTTCTATAATGACAGTCTGTAACCCTCCCTTATGGGAGTATTTTAGGGATAATCCAGGTGTCTGAGGGCATAAACGTCCTTACATCGGGACGTTGGGCGCTCGGGCACCTATAAATACCCCCGTACAGTGCCCTTAAGGAGATTAGATTAACAGAGCAATTGCCATCTCGAGAAAAACCTTACTTGCATTCCTTTCACTCTTCCGCTGGGTCATCTTGCCTAGGAGAGCAAGTTCCAACATATAACTCTCCTTCTATTATAACGTATGGTCTTGTTCTTGCTTCCATTCTTTTGTTATAAACTTCATCATCTGAGAGGCAATTACCCTGGAGGAAAGATACAATCTCAGTCCTCCAATCTTCGCTATGGACAGGAGATATTATGAGCACTGCTCTTTCGAGGAGTTCAACCGAAGATGCTTTTATTGTTTCAAAGAATACTTCCGAAGGTAGAGGGAGCCCTTGCGCTACTGACTTGGCTAGGAAATCAGCATGCTCATTTTCCCCTCTTGGAATATTCTTAACAGAAAATCCTTCGAAAGAAGCTTCAAGCCTTCGAACTGTGTCCAGATATTTCTCAAGCTTCGGATCCCTTGCTCTACTACTTTTGTCCACATGGCCAGAAATGACCTGGGAATCAATTTTCAGAATGGCCCTTCTTATTCCCATTGCCCTTAACTTCCGAAGCCCCAAAAGGAGTGCTTCGTATTCAACAATATTATTTGTGCAATTAAAGTCAAGCTTAGCTGCATAACATGTTCTGATTTTCGAAGGTGCTACTAGAACAGCGGCTGCTCCTGCACCGAAGGTTCCCCAAGAACCATCGCAGAACACTGTCCAAGTTTCGGCATCTTTATTCACTTCTTCTTCCTGAGCCCCTGCGTCCAATCAGCAATGAAGTCTGCTAACGCCTGGGAATGAATTGAAGATCTGTGCACATAGTCAATACTAAATTCGTTAAGCTCCACAGCCCATTTTCCAATTCTTCAAGTAGCTTCTCTGTTCCTCATAATATCCTTCAGGGGCTATGATGAAGGAACAATTATGTGATATGCTTGAAAATAATACCGAAGCTTCCTGGAGGCCATTAACACAGCATACAACACCTTCTCCAATTCTGTATAGTTTTTCTTTGATAAACTTAGAACTTCGGAGACAAAGTATACTGGGGCTTGCTTTTTAATTTGTCCTTCAAGCTTCTCCTGTACAAGCGCCGCACTCACTGTAGAGTGCGAAACTGCCACATACAATAGTAATGGAGCCCCTGGTGCAGGTGGAGTTAATGTTGTTAGATCAATCAAGTATTGCTTCAGCTCTTCGAAGGCTTTCTGTTGAGCTGGGCCCCATTGAAAAACCTCGGCTGACTTTAGTGCTTCAAAGAATGGCAGATTTCTTTCTGCTGATCTAGATATGAATCGATTCAATGATCCCAGTCTTCCTATCAGGCGTTGAGCCCCCTTCTTTGTGCTTGGCGGCTCCATCCGAAGGATAGCTTCGATCTTGTTTGGGTTAGCTTCAATTCCCTATGTTGAAACTAGACAGCCAAGGAACTTGCCCTTCTTCACTCCGAAAACACATTTTTCTGGATTTAATTTCAAGCTAGCTTGCCTGAAATTAGCAAATGTTTCTTGCAGGTCAGTAATATGATTTTCTTGCTTCGTGCTTTTTACTATGATATCATCAACGTATGTCAGCACATTTCTACCTATCTGGGAATGAAGGACCTTGGCTGTCATTCTGCTGAAGCTTCCTCCAGCATTCTTGAGCCCCTTAGGCATTCGAAGATAGCAATAGGTGCCACTGGGAGTTATAAAGCTAGTCTTCGGCTCATCTTCCTTCTTCATCCATATTTGATGATAGCCTGAGTAGCAATCCAGCAGACTCATAAGATCTGAAGAAGCTGTTGCATCTATAAGAGAATCTATTCTTGACAATGGAAATTCGTCCTTTGGACAAGCCTTGTTAAGATCTGTGAAATCAATACACATTCTTCATTTGCCATTGGCCTTCTTCACCATGACAGTATTGGCTAACCATTCAGGATATTTTACCTCTCTGATGACACCAGCACTAAGAAGTCTTTTCACTTCATTCCGAGCACCTTTGGCCTTATCATCAAACATTTTCTGAAGCCTTTGCTTTCTTGGCCTGAAGGATGGGTCGACATTGAGTGAATGTTCAATGACATCTCTATTGACACCATAGAGATCATTGGCTGACCAAGCAAAGACATCCTTGTTGTTGAATAAAAACCTTATCAAAGTTCTCTCCTATTCTTCGGATAGTTGAGACCCCAACAGTACCTTTTGCTTTGCTATGCCTTCACATAGAAGCATAGGCTTTGGCTGATCAGCCGAAGCAGCCTTCTCCCTTCTGTATTTTGTACTGTTCATAAGCTTCGGCTCCATCTATATTGTGAATTGCTTTTGAGTCTGTCCAATTACCGTCGGCCCTTCTGGCAACTTCCTGACTTCCATGAACAGCAATAGGCCCTTGTTCCGAAGGTATCTTCATGCATAGGTATGCTAGATGAAGTATTGCTTCAAAAGCATTGAGTGTTCCTTTGCCAATGATTGCATTGTAAGGATATTCCATATCAACGATGTCAAAGACAATCTGTTCAGTTCTTGTGTTATGAACAAAACCGAAGGTAACTGGCATTGTGATTTTGCCAAGTGCCACAATCTGTCTTCCTCCGAAGCCACATAGAGGGTGTGTAGCATCATGAATCTTGTCTTCTGGCTCTTGCATTTGTCTGAAGGCTTTAGCAAATATAATATGCGCTGCACTGCCTGTATCAACCAGAACATTATGAACCAGAAATCCCTTGATGACACAAGATATAACCATAGCATCATTGTGGGGATAATCCTTGAGCTGAAGGTCCTCTTATGAGAAGGTAATTGGGATATGAGACCATTTTGATTTGATGAAGGGTCCCTGCACCCCAACATGTTGTACCCTTCTCTGAGCTTCCTTCTTCTGCTTCTTGTTGACCGGCTCTGAGCATGAACCGCCTGTTATCGGGAGCACCAGCTTCGTAGCCGAAGCCGCTTTAGCTTTGTTGTTGAACGAAGCCATCAGCTCAAAAGTGGAAATGAGTTCACCGGAGGTGGGCGCCAATGTTGGAGACTTGTTCTTAATTGCTATGAATTAAGAACAAGGCAACACAAAAAGTAGGTTAAAGGTTAATGCCCTTCGTCTTTCGAAGCATTATTTCCCTAAGGATATAACGATCTTCAGACGAAGGTCATGAAAGACCTACCTTCTTCATAATATAACATATATGAGCAAAGGATGAAACATATGAAAAATAAGAAAGCAACATAAACAGTTATATGAAGTTATAATATGAATATCTTTTATTAAATGTTCATGAATAGATAAAAACAATATCAAATTACATTTGTACCTTGAACTTTACAGAAGACAAAGGCACAAGTATGATGCCAGAAAAGCGTGAACAGTACGGGGGTACTGTTCACCTATTTATAGGCACAGGGCGCAGCCTGTGTGAATTTACATTTATGTCCTTTACAAATGATTACAATCTTAACACAGTCTATCATGGATTAATTGGTCATTTCATCTTTAAGTCGGTGCACCTGAAGGTACACTACGAAGCTTCCTGATCGATAGCTTCGGCATTGCTTTTGTGTTGGTCTGCCCGAAGGTGTTTCTTCCCACAAGACCTTCGGCGACAAAGCATACCCCCAACAGCGAGCACGGCTAGTATACCAGTTTTACACTCTGCAGAGGTTGTACCCTTTACCCACAAGTCATGTTACCCATCTGCCAAGGGGTCATGAGTCCCATACACCTCTACCAAGGAAGCGAGGCAGGGTTACACTATGAGGCCTTTACCTAGTTCCACTAGCTTCAGAAAATCCGCAACAGTTTCTAGGAAGAGCAATGCAGGAATCCCCCATTTGACCGCCATCGCAGCAAAATAACCCCCGGGAACCTCCCTACACTCCTACTCCCCTACTGCCCTTGCCCCTATCGGGTAAGGTAGTCCTCCACTAGCTTTCCTAGTTAGTCAGCCAAGGGCGTCCCGTTCCACCCTTGTGGTGGCACGTGTTTCTCAAGTTAAGCTCCATGTTCCAATTAAAAATAATGATCTTGACATGAACATAAATAACATAACAGAATAATTGGAACATGGACATAATGTAATATTAAACCCAAAACCATATAGAGCAATAGCAAAACTACCCAAATGATTCAGGGTGAGCAAGGTGAAAGGATAACCAGTCTAGGGTGACCTATTGGGTCCCATAAAATTAAACCTATGCATTGATAAGTGATAATAAAGAACATTATTAGGTAAAAAGTGGTCAAGGGCACAACTTGCCTTCAATGAGCTCCTGCTCAGCAACTCTTATCTGCTGAACACCCGGATCCTCAATCACTGGCTCTTCTACTCGCCACAATACAAACAAGCATGGTATAAAGAGGAAATTAACATCACACCAAACATGTATAAAAAATACATATTAATAATCTACATATTAAAATGAGATCATAGGAAAAAGAATCATTAAATTTGGAGTTATGGATTTTAAGTTATGAATATCCATAGGTTCCATGTGCTTGGTATAAGATTAATTAAGAAAGAAATTTTAATATTATTTTCATGTCAAAATAGAGACACTATGTGATGACCAACATTATTACAAAATTATAGGAACTGGAATGGACTGAAAAGGAGTTAACATAAATTTTATATGGATTTTACAAGTTCCTAGAATTATTTTTGTGTAAAAATCAATTTCTGAAATTATTTATATGGTTTTCCTTGTTATCTGGACTGCGCATCAATTTCCAGAGAAGACAGGGGCCTCGGCGCCATATTTCTTAGTCTCAGTGAATAGCCGCAATGGACGGCGGGTTGATTCAGTGTTAACCCAGGGGCTCTTGTGCTAATCTACCAAGGCGAAGGGGTATCGACGACTTTTAGCCGCCGGATCTACAATCGAGGGCCCAGATTAGATTTCACCACACGCCGAAGCGATGCACACTAGCGATCGTTTGATCGCCGATCTACGCCCTGGAATATATAAACGCGACCACGAATCTGTACGCTGGCAAGGCCGTTGGATTAGAGATTTAGGGTTTATAATCCATGCGCTTGCGATCTAATCGGGACCGCAAATTTCACAATGGACGGCCACCGACGATTCAACCCAACCGTTCCCCCACGATCGCATCCCCACCGCCCAAACTCAGATGGATGGCCATGGGGTCGTCTTCCCCCCCCCCCCCCCACGTCACAGACGGCTGTGCTGCCCACACGACGGCGCGCCACGCCAGAGAATAGCGCGCCCGCACCCACAGGGACCATTCCCACGTTTGACAGCATCTACACAATGCAAAAACTAAGGCGAGATCATGGGTGGGTGACATACCAGCCTTGACGCTGTAGAAGCACCCGGTCGCAGAGTGAGGTTGTCCGCGGTGGAAATCGGTCGACGGCGAGACATTGCCTCCGGCACCGCGGCCACGCTACTCAATTGCGTTTATGACCGGCTACCCTGGGTGATGACGATCCTCCCCAGCCCTTCACCGAGGATGGGTACCCCGCAGCAACGAGAATCGCCCACGGTGTAGCTCTTTTCTTCCTGGCGATGGCACACAGAGAACCCAACTATGGCGCGGGTGTGGCTAGGTGGGGCGACAAATTGCCACGAACACCGAGCGCTAGCTTTTATAGGGTCCACTCCCCCAACGGCCCGAGCGAGCTTCGCGCAGGTCATGGCGGCGAAGTCGCGCGCAGTCCGCCCATCACCGCAGCAGATGAGGTGGTGGGGTGACATGTGGGCCCCTCCGCCTAGTGTAACGAGCGCGCGATAAGGAGATCTGTGCCCGGGGCACACGTATCGAGGAAACGTCAGAGATGGCGTGCGCGGATTTCGTTTGCGGGCCGAGCGAGAGTGAAGAAGTGAGGTCGGCCGAATTGAGGTCTAGGGCCCAGGTAGGCTTTTCTTTTCTTTTATATTTTCTTTTCTTCTCTCTTCTCTTGTCTTTCAAATTTAAATTTCAAATTTGAATCTATATGTGTGAAGTTCAAACTCAGGTTAAATGTCTACATAACAATATGAACTGAATTTTAATTCATTTATATTTTTATTTTATCCTATTTGTATAGTGTTTTCTTCTCTTTTCTCAAATCCTAGAATTGGAAATTGGGTCTCAATTCAATTTGGATACCAATGTCTTTCTATAATTATTATTTTTGTTGCTATTAAATGCACAGACAAATAAGACCTCAGCATGATGCATATTTTATTTAAGTGTCATAACTATTTATTAACTTTAAAGGTGGTTATTCACATGCTCCATTAAATAGAGGCAAAATACTCAAGGAAATAATCTCCCATCATATGATTTACAATTTGGGTATTACAAATCCTACCCCCCTTAACAAGAATCTCGTCCTCGAGATTTAAGAAGGACTAGGGAAAAGATGGGGAAATTCTATCCGAAGCTCTTCTTCTCTCTCCCAAGTAGCTTCATCTTATCCATGATGGCTCCATTGCACTTTGCATATCTTTATCACTTTATTTCTTGTTTCTCGAGTCAAAGTGTCAAGAATCTTGATAGGATATTCTGTATAAGTCAAATCACCCTGAACACTGAGTTCTTCCATTGGTAACTGTTCCTCAGGGACACGGAGTCACTTCTTGAGTTGTGACACGTGGAATACATCATGTACATCAGATAGATTATCAGTTAGCTCAAGCTGAAGATTCTGAAGGGTCCAATAAAGCGAGAGGATAACTTGCCCTTAACTTTGAATCTCCTCATTCCACGAAGTGGTGACACCTTGAGGTACACATGATCACCTTCCTCAAACTCCAGTGGTCTTCTTCTATTATCAGCGTAGCTCTTTTGTCTAGTCTGAGCTACCCTCAAATTCTCCCAGTTATACAGACTTGTTCTTCTGCCTCATGAATAAGTTTAGGTCCAAAGAACTGTCTTTCTCTAGTCTAATCCCAATATAGAGGAGTCCTGCACTTCCTGCCATATAAAGCTTCAAATTGTGACATCTTTAGACTGGCCTGGTAACTATTCAGCATATGGTAGACTCTTGTCCCAACTGCCTCCATGCTGAAGGGCACAAGATCTCAACATATCTTCAAGTACTTGATTAGTCCTTTCAGTCTGGCCATCAGTTTGAGATTGATAGGCCGAACTAAAGCTCAACTTAGTATTCATATTCTCATGGAAACTCTTCCAAAATCTGGAGGTAAACTGTGATTGTTGGGGACTTGTTCTCAAATGCTATGAATCAAGAACAAGGCAACACAAAAAGAAGTTAGTAGTTAATTCCCTTCGTCCTTCGAAGCATTATTTCCCTTAGGATATAATGATCTTCGGACGAAGGTCACGAAGGATGTACCTTCATCATCACAGTGTTAATGGAAGAAGAAGCATATGAAACATGAGAAATAACATGAATAATCATATGACATCATGAATATATCTTTATTATCTCATCATGGATAAATAAAAACAATATTGAATTACATTTATACCTTCGCTTGACAGAGGGCAAAGGTACAAATGTGATGCACGAGCGAGTACAAGTCAGCGTGAACAGTACGGGGGTACTGTTCATCTATTTATAGGCACAGGGCACAGCCTGTGCAAAATTACATCCGTGCCCTTCACGTTTACTATTGACTTAAGGACGATCTATGTAGGACTAAATAGCCTTTTCCTCCTTAAGTCGGTTCCTTTTTCTGCTACTGAGCCGAAGCTTCTTTGCGCGTAGCTTCGTGTTTGGTTCAACCTTCGTCCAACCATGCTCCTTATACTGTATACAGCTTCATCCCGAGTCCGAAGGTTCCTGTACATATATTACACTTGGGAAACATTGTTAATCATGTTTTTGAGGACCTTCGGAAGACAAAGGCCCCCAACAGTAGCCCCTCGCAGTATTAATTTGTTATAACAACGAATTTAAGCTGCGACGTGAACGAAGGCCTTATGCCGAAGGTCCGAAAAAACACCTTCCCTTTGCTAGAATAGCAATAGTCAATGATAGATGGGGGCCTAGAAGTTGCATCGCACTGGGCGTATAAATATGAACCCACACTGGCAGTATTTGGTACGCTGTTTCTGCCATTTGCATTATTTTTTAAACCTTCTAGCTCTTACTTACTAGCTTTCGTCTGATTTTCAAGCTTTTCGAGCTTCGGTTTAAGGACGTGTTTTCACCATGTCTGGGGAGAAGATGTCTGAGGAAAAGAAAATAACTACGGAAACGAAGGTAACTGAGGAGACGAAGTTGTTTGAGGAAAAGAAAGCTGTGGATCCTTTTATCGCCGGGTTTGTTGAGTCTATGGCAAAAACAAACACAGAGAAGATCACTAGAGAGATTCTAGAAGGTTTGTCCGAAGATACTGATGATAGTGATAGTTACGACGTGGAAAGTGGAGACGAAGATTCCGAAGATCGGCCCTGGTGGCCAAGCCATACAGTTTTCGGAAAATCAAAGATTAAACAGAGTCATCTTGACAACATGAGAGGAAGGTACTTTCGAGATATGTCTATCGTGAGAGTTGGTGGAGACAACACCGCCCCTGCCCCTGAGGAAAATGAAGTTGTTATCTACCGAAGCTTTTTTAAGGCTGGTCTTCGGTTTCCTTTGAGCAAGTTTGTGGTTGAAGTGCTGAAGATATACCAGATCTTCCTTCACCAGATCACACCCGAAGCTATTATTAGGATGGGGATTTTTGTTTGGGCTGTGAGGAGCCAAGGGTTGAAGCCAAGCACAAAGTGCTTCTGCAGTGTGCACGAACTTTTATATGAGACAAAATCCATTGGCAAAGAATAGTATCACAACAACTTCGGTTGTTATGGATTTATTGCTCGCCCCAATGCAAGCCACCCGGTGCCAACATTCTGGAAGAGATGGCCTGGAGCCTAGATAGAGGAGTGGTTTTATGTTAAAAATGACTTTAAAGCAAGAGAAGACATCAAAGAAATCAGCCAGCGCCCCATCTGGTCTCCCTTCGGCCTCCGAAGGCCGAAGGTGGAAATCGACGTCACTGTTGAAGCATGCCAGAGGGCTTTTAGCACTGTTTGTTCCTTTATTGGCACAAGGGATTTAATTCAAGAGCACATAGCCTACAGGGTATGGCCACTTGTGGAGAGCTGGGAAATGCCGAAGAAGACTACCGCCGATAGTGAGGGTGGTTTAGTCCGATTGAAGTATACCTTCAGGTTTGGGGATAAATTTGATGAGCCAAATGATGATTGGCTCAAGTGCATTGAAACTACTTGCGACGAGCTACTTGGGGCATACTCCAAGACCGAGGATAATGCCTTGTCCGTAGATTTTGGGGGTCGGATCAAGAAAAGATTGAACAGGGTATTTGATGCTATTGGCTTCATATACCCTGACTATTGCTACCCGCTGCGAGGGCAAGGGAAAAAGAGAAAGATTGCTGCCCCGGTCATCACAGCTGAGCCGAAGGGCAAGAAAATGAAAGTTTTGACTCATCGGTCGCGTTATATTGAACCAGTCATGATACATGAATTTGGCGAAGGGACTTCTTCAGCTGCCGAAGTAAAAGAAACAGTTTCGATTGTGCAGAGCACTGAAGAGCCGACTATAGTGTCGAAGGTAACTACAGTTAGGCCGGCCGAGGCTGAAGATAATAAGGCCAAAGAGCCACAGGTGGAAAGAGTGATAGAAATGCCGGAAATCCTGAGCTCACCGGCAGCGGCAGGTTTGCCGAAGGTGCAAAAAACTTCTGCCGCAACTCCCAAAAGGAGGAGAATGGCCAACGTGCTAGATGTTGTGCTAGAAACTACGAAGATCTTGAGCCCTGCTGCTACAAAGAAAGTTGCTGAAACTACAAAAGCGCAGGCCGAAGCTAAGGCTGGGCATGCAGAAGCCGGAAACTGCGCCGGTTCAGACTGAATCCAAAGCTGGGCCTTCAGCGCCTATCGAGATGAAGCCTGCTGCATCTGAGCAGATTGCATCTAAAAAGATCGAAGTTGTTGTTCCTGAAGCTTCAAACAAAAGCACTGACTACATCATTCGTCATGCTTCGGGAAAAGAACTAACACAAGGAGAAATAATAGAAGCCCAACACTACGCCCAAAAATTGAAATATCCGAAGGGGGCGTTAGTGTTCAACGGTAGTAATGAAGAAGATTTTTTGTACTGTCTCCCGGATAACAAAGAAATATCTGTTTGCCGAGAGATAGGTAAGAGCATAGGATTCCTGAAGCTGGAAGACAGCCTTTCAATTTTATCGAAGGATGAACTTGCTGACAGTCTAGCATACAACAGTATAAAGGTATAAAAGTTTGCTTTTAAGTTAAAAACTAGGAAATTTCATTGTCATACTTAATTCTTCTTTTTTTACAGGGTTTGATTCTTAGTAATGCCCTGAGGGCACAGAAAAATATTGAAGATGAAGGCTAAACCACATAAAGCAATAGCAGGTACTACCCAAAAATTCAGTGGTAAACAAGGTATAAAGAAAGGAAACTAGGGTAACCTATTGGGTCCCATCAAAATTAACCTATGCAGATCATTATGATTAATAAGAACATGATTGGGTAAAGAAAGAAGTGATCAAGGCCACAACTTGCCTAAGACTTGAGATTCCAAGTACCAACTTGCTCTTCAGATGACTCGTGACCTCGCGCTAGTCATATCAATACAAACAAACATGGTATAGGCAAAATTAACATCACACCAAACATAAGAATAAACTGCATAATAATGATCTACGCGTTGCTACGAGATCGCGGGAACAAGATTCGCTAAATTCGGAGTTACGGTTAAGGAGTTATGATTTTCTAAAGTTATTAAGTGCTTGGTATGGAATAAATTAAGTAGACAATTTTAATATCGGTTTCATGTCTAAACAGAGTTACTAGGTGATAATTAATATTAAAACAAAATTAATACAACTTGAATGGATTAATTTGGAGTTAAAACGAATTAAATATAAATTAAACAAGTTTTTGGAATTATTTTTATACCAAAACCATTTTCTATATTAATATAATCATTTTATTTAACTTCTGGGCCGGGGCCATTATTTCCCATAAACTCAGGGTTGAATCTGCGAAATAAGGGACCCACGTGAAATTACTTTTGCACTGGCGCGGACAGCGGGTTAAATATGAAAGAACCTAGGGTCTCTTTAAGAATTTTCCCCAGTCGAAGGGGTATGGATGATTGTGGGCCGTAGGTCGCTTGATCTGCGGTCGTGATCAGATTGCGAACCGAAAAGCTACGACTGCCCTCAGATCAAAATCACAAGGCACATATCAAACCCGCGAAGGGGTACGTAGTGATATAATCCTAGCCGTCCGCTTCAGTCTTTACGACCCAGATCGAAATCGGTCGCGATCTAATGTCATCCCTACAATCCAAATCGGACGGTCGCGCACACATCCGACCCAATCGGTACTAAACTCTAATCTCCTCCACTGGAGACCGATCCAACGGTACACCAGTGTCTTCCACCCTGGGGAGGACCAGTCGGCGGCGCACGTAGATCTATGGTGGTGCCATCGCCGGCAACAACTATTGCACGAACACAACACTCAGGTCATAGGGGAACAGACAGGGAAGATCTTACCATCAATTGCCGCATGGACAACCCCAGCCACAGCGAAGTGCGGATCCTCGGCGATGGCATGTCACCGGTGAGCAATCGGGTCTGCCTGCTAGCCATTTTCCCCCGATGCGGCCAGGGGAGCTCCCCTGGAGATGCCACGGACGTTCCCGACCACCCTTTGAAGGTTGGAGACAGTGTAATTGAGCTGACTGGTGGAGACACCCGCATTCCCAAAACCCCCGCGACGGCGGTGAATTACAGGACCCGTGGTCATGGCTCCAGGGAGGCGGCTCAGCACCCCATTATATACTAAGGAACGCGAGAATCTGGGTGTTCGGCGACACCTGGGTAGAAATTTGGGCGTGGTTGGAACAGGCTCCACGGTGTACACGGGATTTGTTGAGATCGAATCTGCGAGATCAGGGACGGTCCTCACAGATGTGGCCCACACGGCAGATGCACAAGGTGAGACTGCATGCGGCGAGAGTGAGGCTAAGGCCATGGCCCACCTGCCATTGGCTTCGAGCAAGTGTAGGCGAGCGTGGAGATGAGAGGTGGGCCGCGCCTGCGCGAGGGTGGAGGGTAAGTTGGCCGAATTCCATTTCTGTGGCTTAGAATAGGTGTTTCTTTTCCTTTTTTATCATTTCAATTTTATTCTATTTCCTTTCTTATTTCAGATTAAATTCGAATTTAGTTTGAAATTCACACTCAAAATTTGAAATGCCCAAACAAATAAAACTCCAGCATGAGATGCCGTAATATTTTATTAATATATTTATTCACCTATTAATTCTATTTTAAGAAACGCTTCCACATATTCCATTCATGCACACAAAATAGTGGTTTAAGAAAATGTCTTCTATGGTGTAGTATTTTTTAAGAGATGTTTTAACTTAAATATATAATTCAACAAATACTTGAATAGAAATCATTTTAGTTGATGTTTAGGAAATGTAGCTTTCACAAAGGGAAAACCTTGTTAGAAGGTATTCCAAATTTAAACTCTTTGAAGAAGTTTAACGAATTCCACCAATATAATTTTGAGGTGTTACAGAAGCTGGTGCTCCGAATCACAGGCCGCTCAAGTTCTGAACCAGCCATCAAGAAGCAGAAGAGGGAAGCACAGAGAAGGGTACAACATGTTGGAGTGCAAGGACCATTCATCAAGTCCAAGTAGTCTCATATACCAATCACCTTCTCTCAGGAAGACCTTCACAAGGACTATCCTCATAATGATACAATGGTTATATCTTGTGTCATTAAGGGGTTTCTGGTTCACAATGTCCTTGTAGACACATGCAGTGCAACAGACATCATCTTTGCAAAAGCTTTCAGGCAAATGCAGGAGCAGGATGACAAGATACATGATGCAACACACCCCCTCTGTGGCTTCGGAGGAAGGCAGATAGTGGCACTCGGCAAGATAACTATGTCGATCACCTTCGGCTAAGTTCACAACACAAGGACAGAGTAGGTTGTCTTTAACATTGTTGATATGGAGTATCCCTACAATGCAATCATTGGGCGAGGAACATTAAACGCCTTCGAAGCAATACTTCATCCAGCATATCTATGCATGAACATACCATCAGACCAAGGCCCCATAGCTGTGCATGGGAGTCAAGAGGCCGCTAGAAGGGCCGAAGGAAACTGGACAAATTCAAAGGCTATCCATAACATAGATGAAGCCGAAGCTCATCAGCAGTACAAGCACAAAAGAGATAAGGCTGCCTCAGCAGACCAGCCAAAGCACATGCTTCTATGTGAGGACATAGCCGAGCAAAAGCTGTTGCTGGGATCACAACTGTCTGATGAACAAGAAAAAACCCTATTGAGGTTTCTGTTCAATAACAAGGATGTCTTTGCATGGTGAGTCAATGATCTCTGTGGTGTCAATAGAGATCTCATCGAACATTCACTCAATGTAGATCCAGCTATCAGGCCAAGAAAGCAAAAGCTCCGGAAGATGTCCGATGACAAAGCCGAAGGTGCACGAAACAAAGTCAAAAGACTTCTAAGTGCCAGAGTAATACGAGAAGTAACATATCTAGAGTGGCTGGCCAATACTGTAATGGTGAAGAAGGCTAATGGAAAGTGGAGAATGTGCATTGATTTCACAGATCTTAACAAGGCATGTCTGAATGAAGGATGAGTTTCCTTTACCAAGAATAGACTCTCTGGTGGATGCAGCAGCTACTTTGGAGCTAATGAGCCTATTAGACTGTTATTCAGGCTACCAGCAAATTTGGATGAAGAAAGAAGATGAGCCCAAGACAAGCTTCATAACCACCAGTGGGACGTACTGCTACCTTCGGATGCCCGAGGGACTCAAGAATGCTAGAGGAAGCTTCAGCAGGATGACTGCCAAAGTTCTCCACTTCCAAATTAGCAAGAATGTGCTGACATATGTTGATGATATCATAGTCAAAAGCACGAAGCAAGAAAATCACATTGCTGATTTGCAAGAAACATTTGCTAATTTCAGAAGGGCTGGTCTCAAGTTGAATCTAGAAAAATGTGTCGTCGGGGTGGAGAAGGGAAAATTTCTTGGTTGTCTGGTATCAATAAAGGGCATCGAAGCTAACCCAAACAAGATAGAAGCCATACTTCGGATGGAGCCACCAAAGTCACTAAAAAGGTGCCTAGAGGTTGACGGGAAGGCTAGCATCGTTGAATAGATTTATTTCAAGATCAGTAGAGAGGAACTTGTCATTCTTCGAAGTACTGAAGTCAGCCGAAGTCTTCCAATGGGGATCAACACAACAAAAGGCCTTCGAAGAACTAAAGCAGTACTTGATAGAATTAACAACACTAACCCCACATTCCTCAGGAGCTCCATTGCTTTTGTATGTGGCTGATTCCCATGCTGCGGTTAGTGCAGCGCTGGTACAAGAAAAGCAAGATGGTTGAACAAAGAAGCAAGTGCCAGTGTACTTCATCTCCAAAGTACTTAGCCCATCAAAGATAAATTACACAGAGTTGGAGAAGGTACTATATGCTGTACTGATGGCATACAGAAAGCTTCGGCATTATTTCCAGATGTACCATATCATAGTACCTTCTTCACAACCTCTCAAGGATATAATGAGAAACAGAGAAGCCATAGGAAGAGTTGGAAAGTGGGCTGCAGAGCTAGATGAAATCAATATTGATTACATTCATAGATCTTCGATCCAATCCCAAGCGTTAGCAGACTTCATTGCTGATTGGACGCTAGGGGCTCAGGACAAAGAGGGAACAAACAATGCCGAAGCTTGGACAATATTTTATGATGCGTCATGGGGAACCTTCAGCGCAGAAGCAGCTGTCGTTCTAATTTCACCATCTAAAATCAAAACCTGCTATGCAGCAATGTTGGACTTCAACTGCACAAATAACATTGCAGAGTACAAAGTCCTTCTCTTGGGACTTTGGAAACTTAAGGCAATGAGAATAAGAAGGGCAATCCTCAAATCTGACTCATAAGCAGTAAAGCAAGGGACCCGAAGCTCGAGAAGTATCTGGACACAGTCCGAACGATGGAAGCCTCTTTCGAAGGTTTCTCTGTAAAGAATATCCCAAGAGGAGAAAATGAACATGTAGACTTATTAGCTAAGTCAGCGGCACAGGGGCTTCCGCTACCTTCAGAAGTATTTTTTGAAACAATAAAAGCACCTTCAGTCAAGCTCATGGAGAGAGCAGTGCTTACAATTTGGCCAGTGCACAACAAAGATTAGAGGACTGAGATTGTATCTTTCTTGCAAGGCAATTGTCTTTCGGATGATGAAGCTTACAATAAAAGAATGGAAGCAAGAACCAGACCCTATATAATCATAGGAGGAGAATTGTACAAACAAGGAGTCTGCTCTGCATTACTAAAGTGTTTATCTAGAACCGAAGGTCAAGAGCTGATGAAGGAAATACATACAGGATTGTGCGGAGCTCATATTGGGTCCAGGCCTTTATTAGGGAAGGCTTTCAGACAAGGTTTTCATTGGCCGAAGGCAGCTTCGGATGCAGCAGACCTAGTTCAAAAGTGCAAAAACTGCTAGAAGTGTGCCAAAGACCATAAACAACCTTCGTCTTTAACCCAACTAATTTAGCCCACCTGGCCACTGCAAAGGTGGGGCCTAGATTTGTTGGCCCATTTCCACCAGCACAAGGAAACTTGAAATATGTTGTGGTAGCAGTGGAGTACTTCTCGAAATGGATCAAAGCTAAGCCCCTAGCTACAATAACTTTGGCCACAGTCTAGAAGTTCTTTTGGCAGAATATTGTTTGCCGCTTCGGTGTGCCGAAGGCTATCACAGTTGATAACAAAACTCAATTTGATGCCAAAACGTTCAAAGCTTTTTGTGACCAGATCGGTACAAAAATACACTTAGCATCAGTGAGACATCTGGAATCAAATGGACTTGTAGAAAGAGCAAATGGAATCATAATAACATGGATAATGAAGTCAATCTTCAACCAGCCCACAGGAAAGTGGCCAGAGGAATTTATAAAGGTGGTATGGAACCCCAACACTGTTGTCTCAAGGTCAATAGGATTTACCCCTTTCAAGCTTTTGTTTGGGGACGAAGCAATAACACCGGAAGAAGCAAGAACGGGTTCAATAAGGAGCTTAGCTTCGGTAGAAGATGAAGAGGATTGTAAAATAACAAAAGACACCATAGAAGGGACCAGACTGCAAGCAATCGAGCACATCAACAAATACCAAGACGAAACAGTCAAATAGCGGGATCGAAAGGTAAGATTAAAGAATATCAAGCCAGGACACTTGGTGCTTCGAAGAGTAGCCAACCCAGATACAATGGGGAAGCTTTAGCTTAAGTGGGAAGGTCCTTTCTTAGTGGTATCTTCGTCAAGACCTGGTTCATATAGGTTGAAAGACATGGACGGCAATGACATTCCAAGATCTTGGAATGCAGATGAGCTTCAGAGATATTATGTGTAAACTATGTAATTTTCTTATTTTTTCCCTATGGCACCCTTTTCTTTTCAAGAGGGCAGAAAGGTTTTTAATGGGGCCATAGATTGTAATTTTCATTTTTTTACTTGCGCAACCCTGTGCAATACAAGGGCCAAATTCCCCCACATGTAAAATGTAAAATCTGGGATTACACCATCGAGTGTAAGAAAGTATAAAGAAGCTCCAAAGTGGTCCCTAAGGGGATGCAGAGCTAAGATGCCACCTAAGAAAAAGGTGAAGAAGCTCCAAAGTCGTTCCTAAGGGGATGGAGAGCTTAAATGCCACCTAAGTAAAAGGTGAAGAAGCTCCAAAGTTGTTCCTAAGGGGATGCAGAGCTTAGCTCCAAAGTCGTTTCTAAGGGAATGTAAAGCTGAAATACCACCTAAGTCAAAGGTGAAGAGACTCCAAAGTTGTTCCTAAGGGGATGCAGAGTCTAGGTGTGTATTCGTGTGAGATTTTTACCTTCGGTATACATTTGCACAATTCATTACATCATCTTGTGCATTCATACAAACATACATTAGACATTCGTAGGTTCACCATCATCGCATAAAGCATAAAGCGGTGATTCCTGTCTTCGAGAAAACATTACGAAGATGCTTCGTCTCAAATGAAACTTTGTTGTATACGAAAGATGCTTCGATGTGAACGAAAAGAAGGGTAGGTGTTTTTCACCTTCGGCTCAAACAAATACGAGCATTGGTTTCGTCCACACCAAAGCAGATGACATACGAACGGAAGGTAAAGTAGCATTACGAAGCATTTTACAAATATTTACAATAATTTGTTCACATTCAAATACAACTCTTTGTCAAATGATACACTTTCTTGTACAAAGGATTTCCAATAGTGTTGCTACAGATGTCAGCAAAAGGAGTTTCTAAGGCCTTTAGCGCTTCAGAATTAGGTTTGGCTTATTGACCTTCGGCACCATCACCCTGAAAAATGACAAAAGCAAGGGTAATGAGGAACATGGTAAGGGAAAATAGAAAATAAAAGCCTAATGGTAAAGAGATTTTCTATACTTTGTTGAGTAGGTTTCGAGCTTCGTCTCCAGCCAGCTCTCGGCCGCCCTTCGCCCAGATTTGGGTGATAAATCTGTTCCCTATGCTCCGGGCTTTGACCAAAATATCAACTAAATAAGATGGTGATAGGCCGAAGTTTGTCCTGTTGACGGCTCTCACATGGTTGCATCTGGCCTTCATGAAAGTTGCAGCTGTAGCACGAGAGGCCACCAGCGCACAGAAATCGCTGTGGCCGGTTATGACCTTGTCGAGGACATCAACTTCTTTTTCAATATGTTAAAGAGCCACGAGAATATCTTCGGAAGAAGGGGTAACTTCTTCAGATGCAGCTCCGATAGAATTGAATATCCCCTTCAACCGAGCAATGCATTGAGTAGCAAAGCTGAAGCATCTATCCCGAAGATTTGTTATTGTCTCGCTCAGTTTAACGTTCTTTTCAATTTCTGCTTCAACTCTTGCATTCAATGCTTTGGACTCACTATCGAAGCGATATGAGTTCTTTTCCAAAGTTATTCGAGCTTCGTCCAGCTCTCTGCTCAATTTTTCATTCTAAGAACGAGCTTTGACGAGTGAGCCTTCGGCTGAGCGCAGCAGGCTATCTTTTTGTTTCAAGGAATCTTCAAGTTTTTTTATTTTATCTTCAAAGCCTTCAACAATGATTTCGTTTTTCTATCCTCGACATCTTGCTGCATCTTCAAGGCCTTGCTCAGTAGCAGACTCTGAAAAACAAATCAAAAGTTAGAATACCCAAATCACCACGAAGGTACCAATAGGGAGCTGTAGAGAAGTCTTACTTTGAAGTTTGAGTAGAACAAGCTGTCAGTAATGTGTTGCCGCCTATAGCAACTGATGTCCGTTTCTAGCTTCGAAAATCCAACACTCTTGGATAAAGTGCTTATGATTTTCACCCCGGTGCGGTCGCGAATGCATTCCAAAATCTCTTTGTCGACCCCGACGAAGAGTATGGATCTGGGCTGGTAACCGCAAGATATAGCAAACTCTTTCAATTCTGATTTTTCCTCTTCGGAAAGTTCTTGGCCACCCAAATGCCGAAGGTCAAAATCTTTATCTTTCGAAGAGGCATCTTCAATTCTTTTTCCCTTGTCAGAAGGCATTGCGGGAATGTTCTCCTCGGTAACCACATCCGATATGAGTCTGTCGATTTCTAACATTATGGTTGCGAGTTCATCAGCTTCGGCTCCGGAGGTATCTTCGGCATCCACAGGCATAAGTGCTTTTGCCGCCAAAGCTGGGGGCGGCGTCTGCTCAATAGATTGATCATATTTATCATCCGTCGTTTCTTCTGCCCCCCGGCCTTCTCCTCCGCAGATGGAGCGGTTTCCTTTGATCACAAAAGGCTAGTCAGATCTAACCTTAGAGGACTAAGCAGTGCAAATGGTATGGATTTTGTCGTTACCTTCAGAATTTCCGAAACTTCAGCAGCAAAGGGTGAAGGAGGACCCATAGTCTTCTCTGGCACATCATGTACCTTCGTATCCGCAGAAGATATCCTAACAAGTTTTCACTTCTTAGGAGCCGAATCCTTCGGCTCCGAAAGAGTCTTCTAATTTCTGGTCCTCCTTGATAGATTGGGTAGCTTTCCTACCCAGAATACTGACAACCTTTGTTCTTTTGACCCCTTCGGCCCCTTCGTCAAGCCTTTCATATTCAGGATACTCAAAGTTAAGAGCATCCATAACACGGTTCAACCTTCGTTTCGGCCAGGAGCCGAAGGTAGCAGTCATCAACTGGTATTCCTTCTTTGTATAGTTCCTAAGAATCTTGTTGCACATTGTTTCTATCAATTCTAGCCATTCGTTGTGTGGCTCTTTAAATGTCTTCTGAAATTTGAAGCGATAAGGGAGTCAGAAAAGTTCATACTTTTTCTCTTCTTCCTTCTTCTTTGGCATTCCCCATCTGCTAGAGGTTGGGAAAGTTCTGTTTGCCAAGTAAATCCCTAGTGCTAATATGCCCAGCCACCACCCTGAATTCTACTTCGGCTAGTTGGCATGGACAACCGAGCTGCATGTTGCATAGTGGTCTTGTCATGCAGAAGCTTAATTTCAAAGGGCTTATCACCATACTCATAAGCTTCTCTCTTTTCTTCTCATCAGCTTTCACATAAAACCACTCATTTTTCCAGCGAGTAGGCCATTTGATACAGTATCCAATCACAGGGGCCTTTGTATCATTTCGATATGCCAAATTATAGCACCTGAAGTTTTTGTGTAGACCATCGTCCCTGGCCTTCGTCTAATAGTGCAGTTCGTGCACTCAGCAGAACCCTTCGGCATTGGCACTTTTACCTTGGCTTTGGAGAGCCCATATCTAAATGCTAAGCCTAACAATAGCATTTGGGGTCAGCTGGTGCAGATATATCTCAAATCTTTTCAAAACTTCCCCTATCATATCGTATAGGGGGAACCGAAGCCCCGCCTTTAAGAAGCTCTTGAACACAACAACCTCATCGTCCTTTGGCTCTGGAATTACTTCTTCCCCATCAAAGAGAATCAATCCATCTTCATTTTCTCCAAAGTAGCCCAGCTTCTTCATCACAACCAAGTCCTCTGCTGTTACGGTCAATTTTCCAAATTCAATGTGACTAGGTTTCATTAGGCTCAGAATGTTGTTGTCCTCCTCACTTTCGTTGTTACTTTTGCCTTCGGCCATAGCCTGTTTAGCTTCGGTGTTGGAGGCACCTTCGGCAGTAGCTTCTTCTGGCACAACGAGACCTGATCGTCTCATTACTTCTGATATCGGTGTTGTTTTAGTTACTTTGATCTCGTCTCCCTCATGGGACACCCTAGCAGGATCTTACTCTGGCCATTTCAGTCTTCAGTTTCCTTAAGATGAAGTTGATCTAGAGTGACAAAGCGCTTGTTCGAAACCGCAATGCAGAAAGCTTCAGCTTCGGTTAAAAATTTTAACAGCACAACAGTGCAATGGCAATGGATGTTGTGGTAACTTCTCACCAATCTCTCTGTTTATATAATGCTGCAGGATAAGAAGGCGAACCACCAGAGCGTGTATACTGGCTGGACGGTGGACCGGCTAGCGCTCGGAATATTTTAATCGTTTTTTGATAACAAGCTCAGGGAAGGTGTTTTTCGGACCTTCGGCATTCCGAAGCCTTCGTATTTTCACGGACCAAGCTCGTTATGAAAAAATGATCTAGCACCGCGAAGGGGCTACTGTTGGGGTCTTCTTCTCCACCAAAGGTCCTCATGGCAAAGAACACCTTCGACAAAGTGATACAAAGGTCCTCTTTTCCTCTGCCGAAGGTTCTCAAGACGAAGGCCTTGCGTAGAAGCAATATTGCCAAATGCCGAATCTACCATCAGCTTCGGTTCAAGTCAAGCAGAAGAAGAAAAGACCAGATAGACCTTAGTATTTTAGGTTGTCTGTAGATAAATGTTGAGGGTCATGAATGTAATTTTACCCAGGCCGCGTCCCGTGCCTATAAATAGATGAACAATAACACCATACTGTTCACTCTTTCGCGTCTTCACCTTCGAGCAAGCCGAAGGTATTGATGTAATATGAATTCTATTAATATTCATACATGTTTTATGGAATATAAATATGAATGAATTAACGATATACAGTTATTATCTTCACTCTTTTGTATTCCTGTTTGCACATTAAAGTGATGAAGGTATGTCCTTTATGACCTTCATTTGATGATCGTTATACCCATGGGGAGATAATGCTTCGGAAGATGAAAGTCCCTAATAATTAACAATTATGTTGCCTTGTTCTTGATTCACAGCATTCGAGAGCAAGTGACCAACACGATGTTAGCCTTTGGATCCGAGATCCATGGATCGCAACACCCCACGCCAGATCTAACCCAAGCCCTTAGATAATTGATCAATGGTCGAGACCAAGAACCCGAATTGGTATCCCCACGATCGAATCGTATCCATTCGATTCCGATCTGATGGCCTAGGTTCATTACAACTCGATCTAACCTCACGTGCTCGTCAACGATCGGATGACCAGCATCACTTCTTATTCCCTTGGGCGGTAGGGCGGCGGTGCAGCGCCCAACACAGTGGCGCCTCACCAACGCACACATGTCCCAGGGCTCTAGTGACTGAACGATATTGCCAACAGATGCTACGTGAAGGGGTAACAACGTGAATAGGATGGTGCGTGGCTTACTGGATGGCATGGCGTAGTGGGCACTACCCTCGGCTCGCAGCGGACCGACAAAAGAGGTTCAGCTCTGGTGAGCGATTCCGGTGGCTTGGAGTGTCAAACCACCCGGCGTTGCCATGACGAGCTTAAACACGCCCTGGAGATCTTCGATGACCATGCCATGCACACCGAACGATGGTGGATGTGCGGGACCACGACGATGGCAACCCATGAAAACTCTCCTGCTCTCCTCCCCCGGCAGTGGTCACGGCTTAGCTGCGAGGCGCGGGCGAATCTAGCCATGGGTCAAGGGGAAGCATAGGTGGTCGACCATCTATATAGGGCAGGGATGCGAGATCGATACAGCCGATGATTTCTCAAGTTAAACGTGGAGGAATTGTTGCGTTCTGTTAGGCGCTTGAGTTCGACGCGAGCGAGATGGTTCTGAAGGAGCGGTCCCACATGGCGGTGACTCAGTGACGATAGAGCTGGGCACCAGGGCCACAATGGCTATGCGGTGGGGTTGAGGGGCTACGACGTGGGCCGAGGTAAATGGGCTGACTGGTTTTGGCCCACCGAACCGAGGAAGGGCTTTTCTTTTTACTTTATTTTCTTTTCTTTTCCAATTTCCCTCATTATTTTCACATGCTAAATTCAAATTTGAATGTGATTTGTGTTTCAATATTCAAATAATATGCAGCACAGAAAGATTACAGTATGAATTTAATTATGTTTATTTTCATATGGTTATATTTAATTATTTTGATCCCTAAAGCAAATGCTTCAATTATGCACACACAAATCATACTTTTTAGAAAAATATTGTTTCTTTTTTTATTGACTGATCAAGTCAGAAGTTAATAATAAACTAAAATTGAATATTCACTACTTACTTATCTTTAGAAGAAAGTAAGAGTTACTTAAATACTTTGAAAATTATTTCTGCTTATATTTTTATGAAGGAAAAATACTCTATTTTAGTCAGTGGATTGAAGATCGTTTTATTATCATATTTTCTCTCCTAGAATCTAAGTTAAATTTTAGTTTCATAAAGGTTTTATATTTGAATCTTCTATCATTACCATGTGTCCATTTTTAGAGAATAAATTTAAAAAGGAAGGAAACCACTATTGTAGACCAATTAATCATTAATCTTTTAGGGAAAATGTTATGAACTCCAAAACAGAATTTTGGGTGTTACAGCGGGCGTGTTTCGCCGTCCGTGGGCCGGCCGGACCAGTTTCAGCCCAATCCTATTCATTGTTTTTCCTTTTCTTTTTTCCATTAGTTTAGGAAATTCATTAGAAATGGTAGAAAATTGGTAAAATCAAGAGACCAATTTTGTTAGATTCCTAAAATCAAGTAGTATTTAATAAAAATAATTCCAAGATTTTTATTTCAAACCTAGGATTATGTAGCATTTAAAGGTGCTTGAATAAAGTCTTTTAGAATTTTAGAAATAGTTTAGTAATTTCAAAAATCATAAAAAATTTTGGGTAGGCTTAATATGATGGTCAGAGATCTTGAGTGAAGTTTGAAATAGTTTGGGCAATGTTTGACCAGGAAGCCCAATAACTAGCTTCATAGTGTTAATCATTTAATATTCAACCTAAAGGAACACCTAACTACGCAATCTTAGTGATTGATTCGTACCATGAAAGAAAGTTGTATTCAAGTCGCAACTAACTATATTTCTATTGAATGATTGCATATTCATGACATAACATGAGCATTCATGTACATGTATTATCATGTATAGAACACGAGGAAGAATCCATAGTAGAGGAAGAAGTTGTCTCCCAGACCGAGAATCCTCTAGTGGAGAACAAATTTTATTTCGACATCTGCGGTGTGGAAACAGAAACTCCTGCAACATAAGGCAAGCCCCAATGCATTTTACCCCTTTTCCTTGTTATTTTAAACTCTTTATCACCTTATATGATGCATTAGGTGATAGGAATTGTGTGTTAAACAGTTGATGCATTTACTTCCTTGGAGAATTGGTTACCATTCCTTGTTTACCTATTTTATTTAAACAAGTTTTCTAATGCTTAGTCTTGCTATAGAAAATAAAAGGTTTTGTTTTTATAACAGAAGGTGCTGCTTCACACTAGATGGGGATTTTTACAAAGAAAAGGCTTCTGATGGTGAATCCATCATGGTCGTGATGGGTTCAACATCTGAAAAGAGTACCTCTGTCAGGTACCAAACTTTGGGGTTTTAAGTAATAAAGACGAGACCGAGCGGGTGACTTGCACGAGAGGGGAGTCTCGGTGTAGTGTCTCCATCTGAGTCGGTTAAGGACCGAGCCGATGTAGGCTTGATGATCGAGGACCTTTTAACTGGCCACATGCCTCGTCATGGGTAAGCTTTGCCTCGGTCGGACCAATACCATAAAGGCTACCACGCAATGGGTGTGGAGAGATGGCGAGAGTAGCGTGTACCCTCCGTGGCAAGAGGCTGGACGGTGGATTATCTGTATTCTCAGTTGGCGTGAACCCATTCTTGTCTTGAGAAGCCCGGGTGCGAGTTGACATATGCAAGGGTTAAGTGCTACATATGTCGTGTGGTTGGAGATCCCCAGCTGGGTATTAATCGATTCGGATCGCCGTTACTTCTCGGACAAGAAGACTTGGTCACTGCCCTACACGTAGAAACAAGTGAACTGGAGGGATAATAAAAGATGGCTAGATGCAGGTAATTACTTAACTGCATGAGTAAAATGAATTCTTAAGGATCCACTCATAGTAAGCTTTTCGGCAAAAAGAGTATTTGAATCTTGTTAAACTTTACCTTGATTCCCAAAGGCCAGCATATCCTTGAGAGTCTATCCCTTTTGTCGGGTAAAACTTCCAAAAGTACACTCCATACTCAGGGTTTTCAAACCCATGTTGTTGTAGGTGATGAAACTGCTAAGTTCTATTTTTTCTATTCCAAGGTTGTCCCGAAATAGGAGGAGGAGAACTAAGAGCTACCTGGGGAAGGTGTTTTGTCTTCCTATGATGTAATAAGTTTAAGCACTCAGTACCCGGTTATGTAATAATCAACTCTTTCTATATTACACTTACGAATGTAAATTATGTTATTGTAGTCCTTTCCGCTTACTTTGATGGTGTGTAATGTCTGCGTTATGGAATAAGCGCTCTTGGGTGATGTGATGGTGATACAGATAACCAGACCTGCCGAGCCATTAAGCACACATGCTTGACTGTCTGAGGTCTCAGGACAAGGACATCTGTAGGTGGGCCTAATATCTTGGGAGGTTCCATGACAGCTGGTATCAGAGCGAAGCCCATTCCTTCGGACATTACTTAGTGCTTCAAAAGATTTTAAAATACTTACCTTTCAATATTCTTTCATTCTTATCTTAATCTTTTCTTATAGCAACTTATCTTTTGAGAAGTCGGGTAAAAGAGTGCCAAATAGTAGGTTATACATAGGAGGTATAGGATCAACAAGTGGTTGACTCCATAAAAATAGGTCATGCATGCATCATATTTAAACAATACTAAGTAATCTTCCCCTCTTATAGAGACATGGCACGCACAAAGACTACCCAGCGGAAGGCGACCGGGCCTCAGGGTGTACCTCGGCACCAGTTGGCTCCTCGACATGAGGGAGCAGTAGTGGGAGTAATGACCCCATAGGGGATTTGGAGGCTATAGTTGATCGTCTAACGATGGAACTGCGCCATGGAGGCAGGGAGCGTGAGCATGATAGTCGTCGCATTGCCAAGTTGTTAGAAGAGGTTGAGCATTTGCAGTGCGAAATTGTGGAGCGCGATAGGGCTATTGATTGGGCGTTAAATTCATGATCTATAGCCTGGGATTGCGAGGCGACTGCCCGAGCCTGGATGGAAGAGCTAAGCGTAGCTCTGGAAAATCTGCAAGTGTATAATAATGGTCTGCACAAGGAAGTGCACGTGTTGTATGACCAGTTACATCCGAACGTGCCACTAGAAGTCGCGGCAATGGGAGCTAGTGCAGCAGGAGCAACTGCCGGAGGACCTTATGGGAGGTTGGATCTCTTTGGAGCCCCTCCTTCCATGAACATTGCGGATGATTGTTCTCCCGAAGCTAGCAGTGGAGCAGGAGCAGCCAAGGACACAGATCACTAGATTAGTGTAGTAGTAAGTTGTTTCCTTATGTAATCTAAATAAGGAAAAGTGAGTTGTATAGTTTAGTATGTATAATTAGAACAAGTTTGGAATAATGTAACAAAGGTTGTGTAATTGTGACATGTAATAATCAAGTGTGATTTCTTCTTCAGATGTTGTCCAGAACTCGTGCTTATGATGGGGCTGGAACTTCTCGTGGTGGGGAGGAAACTCCGATCCCGCCACCTGTACCTCCCACGCTGGCAGAGGCCATTGCCGCTTAAATTAATGTCACTACTGATAACACTCGTTTTCTTCGAGAAATGGCTAGGAATCAAATTCATCAGCAAGGAGGTAGAGGTCAACACCAAGCCCCCAGAGACACCACGCACATGGAATTTTCAGAAACTCATCCACCTATTTTTGTTAAAGCATAAGAACCATTGGAGGCGGACGAATGGATTCATGTTATGGAGCAGAAATTTGGACTTATTCGATGCACAGAGACCCAGAAGCCTCTGTTTGCTGCTCAGCAACTGAGATGTCTCGCCAGTACCTGGTGGGCAAAATTTGTAGTTGTTCAACCTGAAGGTCATCTTGTCACATGGGCAGAGTTTAGGGAACATTATATCCCAAATGGTGTTCTGCAGATGAAACTGGAGGAGTTTGTTCGCTTAAAGCAAGGAGGAGACTCGGTGATGCAATACGTTGCCAAATTCAACCATCTCTTCCAGTATGCTATAGAGCAAGTTGACACGGACCTAAAAATAAGAATTTTTTTTATGAGAGGTCTGAATGATCGGCTAAAGCGGAAGATGACCACTTGTCTAGATCTCACTTACAATAGGGTCATGAGCACAACACTTTCGGTGGAGGCAAAGAATTTGGGGCAGGGAAAGACAAAAAGATTTGGGCGTGAAGGGGGTGAGGGATCCTCTCAAGGATCCGAGAAGCGATCAAGGTTGGTGATCCGTCCCTTTAACCCAAATCACTCTTTTCCTCGTCCACCGCCTATCCTTTTAAGCAACCAGTCTTCATCCATCCCACTGCTGCCCCTACTCCAAATATTCAGCCAAGTGCCCTTGGTACTCAATTCCCAGCCTTACCCAGTTCATCTAACAGTTGCTTCAACTGTGGGAAGTCTAAACATTTCATAAAGGATTGTCCCTATCCGAAGGAAAATAAATCAAACTTCCAAAAGGCTTCTTGAAGCACATCTCAAGGCAAGGGAAATATGGCAAACACTCAAGCAGGCAAAGGTGAAATGAAAACTGGACGGGTCTACTATACTCAAGTGGCTACCACCCTGGAAGGAGAGCCTATGATGATGGGTATGTTTTCCGTTGCCAATCATCTCGCCGTCATTCTTTTTTATTCTGGTGCATCACATACTTTCATGAGCAAGGCTTTTGTTGAGAAGCATTACATACCTAGTGTTGAATCAAAGAAGGGTCTTGTTATTCTATCACCTGGGGGTCAAATTTTTACTCAATAAGTAGTCTTCCACATACCCATGAATTTAGCCGGATATGATTTCCCCACCAATATGATAGTTATAAAAGGGCAAGACGTAGATGTGATTCTGGGTATGAATTGGTTAGCCCAGAATAAGGCTATTATCAATGTCGATCAAAGGATTGTTCTGCTAAGTTATGGACAAGAAGTTAGGTTATCTATCCCTCTATATGTCCCAGTCAAGGCATATGGACAAGTTTTTGAAGCCATAGTGTAAGACATACAAGACATCTCAGTTGTGTGTGAATTTCCGGATGTATTCCCCAAAGACTTGCCCGGATTACCTCTCGAAAGAGACGTGGAGTTTGTGATTGAGTTAAAACCTGGTACGGCTCCTATTTCTAGAAGATCGTACCGTATGCCTCCCAATGAATTGGCAGAACTAAAGACGCGATTACAAGACTTGCTTGGGAAGGGATTTATCAGACCGAGTTCTTTTCCATGGGGATGTCCAGCCATCTTCGTCAAGAAGAAGGATCAAACCCTACGAATGTGTGTGGATTATCGACCTCTTAATGAAGTTACCATTAAGAACAAGTACCCCCTTCCCAGGATCGATCTTTTATTCGATCAACTTACTAGAGCATGGGTATTTTCTAAGATTGATCGGGCTACCATTAGATAAGAATTGGACCCGAGGATATACCCAAGACGGCTTTCACAACTCGATATGGATTATTCGAGTATTTGGTTTTGTCCTTTGGATTAACAAATGCTCCAGCCCATTTCACATACTAGACAAATTTGTGGTGGTCTTTATCAATGATATTCTGATCTATTTCAAGAATAAGGAGGAGCATGCAGAGCATTTGCGGATTGTTTTAACGCGCTTAAGAGAACATCAACTTTATGCTAAATTCAGGAAGTGCGCGTTTTGGTTGGAGGAAATCCAATTTTAAGGGCATGTTTTATCAGATAAGGGAATTGTGGTTGATCCCAGCAAAGTTAAGGATATTCTGGAATGGAAATCTCCTACCACAGTGCATCAGGTCAGAAGCTTCCTTGGACTAGCTAGGTACTACCGTAGGTTTATCCTTGGTTTCTCCAAGATTGTTAAACCTATCACAGAGATGTTGAAGAATGATGTTAAGTTTAATTGGTCTCCCAAGTGTAATGAGGCCTTTGAGAAGTTGAAAACATTACTGACCACTGCACCGATTTTGGCTCAACCGGATATTGAGAAGTCGTTTGATGTATATTGTGATGCATCAGGCATTGGTCTTGGATGTGTTCTGATGCAAGAAGGTCGAGTTATAGCTTATGCCATAAGACAGCTGTGTCGGCATGAGGAACATTACCCGACACACGATTTGGAATTGGTAGCAGTAGTTCATGCCCTTAAAATCTGGCGTCATTATCTGCTGGGAAGTGTATGTCATATGTATACTGATCATAAGAGTTTAAAGTACATTTTCACCCAGTCAGAGTTAAATATGAGACTGAGAAGATGGCTCGAGCTAATCAAGGACTATGACATAGAAATTCAGTATCATCCAGGAAAGGCTAATGTGGTGGCTGATGCTTTAAGTCGTAAAGCATTTTGTCATTGCCTCATTGTGGGATTTCCTGACACTACCTTGTGCCAGGAAATGGAAATACTAAATCTGGGAATAGTGCAACAAGGAGCCTTGATGCACTTGAAGCTTGAGTCGGTTATTCAACAAAGGATTATTGATGCTCAGAGGGTTGATAAGGGTATGAAGCACGAGAAAATGGAAGCCGGCAAAGCTACTTGTTTTAGGAAATATGACTAAGGAGTGTTATGGTTTAAAGACCACGTAGTGGTGCCTAAGGATGTAGAACTCCATCAACAAATCTTGGATGAAGCCCATCTTAGTCGGTATTCTATTCATCTTGGAAGTACTAAGATGTACTAAGATTTGAAACAACATTATTGGTGGACTAAGATGAAGATAGAAATCGCTCGCTATGTGGCAAAATGTGACACTTGTAGAAGAGTCAAGGTGGTACATATGAAAACTACAGGACCCCTGCAATCATTGCCTATCCCAACATGGAAATGGGAGGACATAAGTATGGGTTTTTTTGTTGGATTACCCAATACATCTAAAAGATATTATTCTATTTGGGTTATAGTGGACCGGTGTCCCACCCGGATTTAAGGGACAAAGCGGGGTGCATCTCATACATGCGCCAAAGAAGACAACATATATAATAACAGAGTGTATAGAGAATAATGTCACAATAACATCAGAGTACTTATTACAATGTGGAAGTCTTACAAAATAAAAGATAAATATAAAACGAACTAAGGTCCATCCTTGGCGCCAATAAGTCAACTGGGAGACCCCACCTAGATTAGATCAAACTCCTCGTTGTGTGGCTCCTCTTGAACCACCTATTCTTCTCCTGTGGGGGGTGTGAGATAGCAAGGGTGAGCTCACACATGTTCATCGCTCAACAAGTTGTGGGGAATAATGTGCATGAACTCACCAAAGGTGGGAGTTCATGTGAAGTGTAAGGCTGATCAACAAAATAAAGGTTGAAGCTGAGCATTGCTTTTATAAGTTGGTCAAAATTTTATTAGCAGTTACTAAGTGTAAGTAAATACCAAACCTTAATAATAATAAATAGAAGTAATAATAAAGTAATCCCAATACGATGCAAATGACAAATTGAATTTAATACCATAAATTAATCATGTGAGTGTCCGAGTCGCTCATGACCATGAGCATGGCTAGTATACCAGTTTTACACTCTGCAGAGGTTGTACCCTGTACCCACAAGTCGTGTATCCCATGTCTCCAGGGTTTGCAAGGCCCTTATACACTACCGAGGTTAATGGCTAGGGATCCACTACGAGGCCTTTAAAAGTCCCACTAGTTCCGAAAACCCGCTACAGTTTATGGGGAGAGCACTTGCAAAAATCCCTCGTCTGACCACCATCGCAGCAAAATCAACCCGAGAACCTCCCTGCATGCAACTCCCCTACTGCCCTTGCCCCTTTCGGGTAAGGTAGTCTTCCACTAGCTTTCCTAATTAGTCAGCCAAGGGCGTCCCATACCACCCTTTTGGTGGCACTGTTTTCCGAGGTGGTTCTCCATGTTCCCATTAACATAATGATCTTATCATGAACAGTAAATAATAAACTGATCACAAAAGTGTGAAAATGAGTAATGTATATCACTATACCAAAAACCACATAAAGCAATAGCATATACTACCCAAAAATTCAGTGGTAAAACAAGGTATAGAGATAGCCAAAACTAGGGTAACCTATTGGATCTCATCAAATTAACATATGCACATCGTTATGATTAATAAGAACATGACTGGATAAAAAGGAAGTGATCAAGGGCATAACTTGCCTAGGACTTGAGATTCCAGGTACCCGGATGATCTTCAGATTCTTGTGACCTCACTACTAGTCGTAGCAATACAAATAAACATGGTATAGGCAAAATAAACATCACATCAAACATAACTACAACTGAATAATAATGATCTACACGTCGCTACGAGATCGTGGGAACGAGAATCACTAAAATCAGAGTTACGGTTACCGAGTTACGATTTACGGAATATCTATGTGGTTGAATATCAAATTATAAATTGATTATTATACATCTTATGAGAGAATATTCTATGAATAATTAAGTCAACTTTAATCTTAATTATAACTTAACTAGAGATCATACTTTAATCAAGTTATAATTATGGATATGTAGGATTTGATTTAGAAGAGCTAATCTAGTAGACATAGGATAAATAAATATCTAACTATAAAATTATGCAATATGGTATAATTAATGTTGTTACTGCATGGTAAATACTTATACGAAACTAACGCAACTGGAACGAGTCAATTTGGAATTAAAATGAAGGAGTTATGATTTTCTGAAGGTTTTATGTATTTGATACAAGATGTAATTAAGAGATACATTTTAATATGGTTTTCAAGTCAAAACAGAGACACTAGGTGATAAACAATAATATTACAAAATTATAGAAACTAGAATGGATTAATTTGGACTAAGTATGAATTTTCTATGAATTCAACAAGTTTCTGCAATTAAATGTGTACTAAAAATAATTTTCTAAATAATTTATCTGGTTTTATTCATTATCTGGACTGCGCGTCAAATACCAGAGAAGCTAGGGTCCCTGGCGCAAGAATCCATAAGACTTAGAGCACAATCGCGAGGGATGGCGGGTTTATTTATTAAAAGGCCGAGGGCTTCTCTGTAAATCTTGCTCACTGAAGGGGTATGGCGATCTTTCGGTCGCCCGATCAAGAACGGACGCGCCAAATTAGAACCATGGCGCTACTCACCTACGCACACCCCTGGCCGTCGGATCCGGGATTGGATGGCCTGGATTAGGTCAGATACCTTACTATGCTGGCACTACGCGAGAACCCACGGATCCCAATCCAACTATCTGTGTTGGCACAAACCCGAGGTCCACCATAGCCACCCGATACGACATCCACGGTCAGCGTTCACTTAAGCAAAAAGTACATACTATCTAATCCCACCCGTCGACAAAGCGATCAAGGGCCGAGATGGCAACCGGCCGAAACGGTATGCTTGATCTGATCCACAACATACCCTGCAGATCCAACGGTCGCACGTTATTGTCCCCGGCCCGCGGCCAGGCAGCGGCGCCGCGCAATACACGCGGCAGAGACCCGCCGGTGACTACCGTCCCTGCCAATCCAAACACCACCCACACACTTCTCTAGCACAAAACAAAGAGGAGGTCTACGTGAATACTGAGGTCGGGTACTCACCGATGGTTGGGGCACGAAGGTTCCAGGCGACGGCGAGCTGCGGGTTCGGGATGGAGCTCCGCTTCGGTGAGAAATTCCCAGCACCGCAGTAGTCCCCAACGCGATTACTCCCACCCACGGCTTCGTCACACACTGGCTAATTACCCGAGACCCGGTTCGGGGCAGAGGCGCCACCCGACACCGTTTACGCTGCGGCGGCGTGATGCGCACCCCCCCACACACGTGCTCACTCAACTCGGCCACAACCGTACAACGGAGTTGCGATAGTGGAAATAGAATCGACCGAGGACTATGGCGCTACATATAGGCATAAGGCGGTCGGGGCTTGAGCAATGGGATTTCCGAGTCCGTGGGTGACTTCCGCCAATGGTGGCGAGATAGTTGGAGCGAACGACCGACGGCTTGATCCCACCAGCAGTGGTTGATAGGATCAGCGTAGATGGGGTAGTGGGTCCCGGCCGGCCGCCCAGGTTGTTACGGTCTGGAGATTTCGCAGCCCAGAGCACTGAGCATGGCGGCATCGGAATCGGTCTGCGTTGAAGGGGAGGAGGAAAGGGATGACAGATGGGCCCTACCAGGCAGTGAGCGAAAGAAGGAGCGTCCGGCAGGTGGGACCCAGGCGCCAGTGTCCGAGCGCATAGACTGACTGAGTCGCGGGCCCTAGTTGTCGGCACCAACTGATTAGCCGAGCCGTGCACACGAGAGACGGAGATGAGAGATGGGCCGAATAGAACAGAATTAGCCCAGGCGCCCATTTTTTTTATTTTCTTTTGTATTTTCTTTTATTTTCTCTTTTCTTCTCTTTCCAAATTTAGGTTTCAAATTTGAATTCTTGTCTTTGGAGTTCATACTTGGGTTAAATGTCTATATTCTAATAACAGTATGAACCAAAATTTAATTCATATATATACTAGTTGAGTGCCCGTGCATTGCAATGGGAACATATAATACTACGATAACTTATATATAAAATATGTGTTATATTGTGCACGTCCCTCGTTCTCTCTCAACGATAGTACACCCTCGAGATTCTGGAGCGCGTTGGCATGACTGCGTGCAAGCCTTGCAGTACCCTGGTGAACACTCAGGCCAAGCACTCCTCCGATGGCTCACCGGTTCCAGAGTCGACGTTGTACCGCAACCTGGTCGGTGCCTTGCAGTATCTCACCTTCACCCGTCCGAACATCACTTATGCGGTACAAGTCTTCCTCTACATGCATGATCCTCGGGAGCCGCATCTCACCGCCGTCAAGCGCAACCTTCGCTATCTTCATGGCACTGTCGACCTCGATCTGTTCATAGCTCATGCTTCCTCGCCGCACACGCTGACTATCTACATAGATGTCGACTGGGTCGAGAGCCCGGACACTCATCGCTCCACGTCAGGGTACATCGTGTTCCTCGGTGACTGTCTCATCTCCTGGTCCAGCAAGCGACAGCTGACGGTCTCTCGGTCTAGGGCAGTGGCTGAGTACCACGTCGTCGCCAACGGCGTTGCTAAGGCGACTTGGCTGCATTAGCTTCTACTCGAGCTTCACCAACTTCTCCAGCATGCCATGGCTGTTTACTGCGACAATATGAGTGTTGTCTACCTCTCGACCAACCTGGTGCAACATTAACGCACCAAACATGTCGAGATTGACCTTCACTTTGTTCGTGAACGTGTAGCCGCTAGTGCTGTGCGCGTCCTCCAAGCGCCAACCACCTCGTAGTTCACCGACATCTTCACCAAAGGCCTGCCTTTGAGCGTCTTCCTAGAGTTTCGGTCCGGCATAAACGTCCGTTCCACCGACGTTCCTACTACGGGGGGGTTAGACAGTATATTGCCAGGATATCCTCTACTATTATTGCTGGTGTAATCTTGACTAATCAGTGGCTGCCCTCTCGATCTCTCTCTCACTCTCATGAAGTAAGAAGAGTTCAACTGTTTTTAGTATGAACTTTTTGGGCAGCTAAATAAAAAATTACTCAATAACTCTTGACACTGATGCTGCAAAACCTGAACTAAAATTGAAACTTTGAAGTAGTTGCAGCAATAAGAAATATAAAGGAAATGGGATACACACATCAAGGAGAAGCTATACAAAATAACAGCCTTAAAGAAAAGAAGTACCTTGATTCCTCTATGGCGAGGTGGCTCCAGTACCTCCGATCATCTATCCTGGTAATAGTCATTGCCTTTGATGATATACTCATGCAAAGGGCTCCCTTGTTCTTCAGAATCCAGAATTCCTAAAATAGACAGCATGGACGGCTATTAAGCAAAATAGACAATTTCAAGCAAACACGAGGCTAATAACAGAACCGCATACATAGTAGATCGGCCCTAACAAACAAGCATAATACCTCCATGGAGGAATGACCAAATGAGTTTACCTTTCTGCCGGCATCAAAGAGGGTGGATCGGCACATACGAGCGTAAATCTCCTTCTTAGTCAAACGCTTGCCGCTGGCATCTCCATCGCCATAGCCCTCGTCATCGGTGGCCGCGGCTAGGGCCGCAAGGTAGCGGTAGTTGGCAGGGAGCTTGGCGGCCCAGACGCAGTCCGCCGAGGCTACGCCGTGGAAGGCGCTGTTGAGGCGGGCCACCTGGCAGATCTCCGGTGGGTCGAGGTAGAGGAGTACCGCCGCCACGCAGCTCTCTGGCATGTCGCCGAGGGACGTCTCCCCCCACTCTCCATCCGCGCCCAAGATGCTTGACCCCATCTACCTCTCGACAAAACTGGAGCAACATCAACACACCAAACATGTCGAGATTGACCTTCACTTTGTTCGTGAACGCGTAGCCTCCAGTGTTGTGCTCGTCCTCCACGTGCCAAACACCTCGCAGTTCGCCAACATCTTCACCAAAGGCCTACCTTCGAGCGTCTTCCTAGAGTTTCAGTCCAGCACAAACATCCGTTCCACCAACGTTCCTACTACGAGATGTTAGACAATATATTGCCAGGATATCCTCTACTATAATTGCTGGTGTAATCTTGACTAATCGATGGGTGCCCTCCTGATCTCTCTCTCTCTCTAAGGAAGTAAGAAGATTTCAACTATTTTTAGTATGAACTTTTTGGGCAGCTATATTAAAAAATTACTCAATAACTCTTGACAATGATGATGCAAAACCTGAACTAAAATTGAAACTTTGAAGCAGTTGCAGCAATAAGAAATATAAAGGAAATGGGATACACACATCAAGGAGAAGCTATACAAAAGTTGATCCAGATAGGAAGGGCACTTGCATTATCTTAGCAAAACTTTCAATCTTCCATGCAGTTGAGCAGGATTTGTATAAGCAGATTTAATTGCAAATGGAATCAAGTGCGGGCTTGGACTGACTAATACATGGCAGCCACAGTTGAGTAACTCGAAGCATTGGTGTTTTTGCAGATTTACTACTGCAAGCATGTTCAACATATGTATAAGTACATTTTCAAGTGCATCATCAACTGCCTGTTTACCTCCTCAACGTGTTGGGCATCACCAAGCATGCACACCTTCATCTATGGACGAGGGATGTGAGGCAACTTAACAGAGCCACTGAAACGCTTGTCCTTTTGTGGATCATAATTCTTCAGACTAATCTGAAGCTCAACAGTCTCAGTGAACTTCCTATTCTTCTTGGCATCCTGAACTATCTGGGAGATGGCTTCCTTGAGAACCTCAGACTGCAACTTACTGCAATAATCAATGGGCAGAATTTATTAGGCAGAGATAATCTATCTGGATGGGAACAATACTCTAGAATTCCAAATACTCTTGCGAGTAGGAAGAATTGCAGAAGGCAAAAATAGTAGAATAATCAATAATAATAAGCAAGCTATGTGAATCCATCTCATGTGTCCGAGACAAGAACCTGAATCTATCTCACATCCATTTTCATTATGAGAATGAACTAACAGTTGGACCCGGCTCCCAAAGAATCAGATTGGAATAAGCCTGCTAATGGGGGTCTAATCCACCCCAACCCATAGCCAATCAGTCAGCTGTTGTAGCCCAAACCTATCCAAAAATCTAAATCAAGCACCCACCGCAACATGCTCTATAACACACACACCCAAGCCAGCCCATTTTAAACCGTGGAGCATGCTAACTGATGATGTCAGGTTGTTTAATGGTCCATCCCCAAGCTGTCCCAAATAAAAGGGGTTGTATATTGAGGTATAATGTACTACAGCATGATGCACATTTATGTGTTTCATTCACATGCAGATAATTGGTGAGAATTACCTTTATGTGGTACCCAGAAAATTCCTGCATTTTGTTATGAAGATGGGGAATAACAAGTTTTGTGATCCAACGAGCTCCAACAAGCATCCCATAGTGTGCATACCCTAAAACTACATTGCTGATCTTTCCTTTAGATAGAATTATGTGGTGAAAAGGAACTTCAGCAGAAGTTGCTGTAGTCAGGCGCTCTTTAGTGCCGATAGCACCCCGAATGAAAAGCAGCAAGCACTTGGTTCTTTTGTCACACACCAATGCGAAAGAAGGCTGCATGAGCTACAATGAGCAATGAGCAATGAACAAACAATAAGATATTCTGTACCAAAAATTGGGAACGAATGCTAATTATGACCTTAAGCTTAAGTTAACGTCCATGATACTTACTCACCCTCGCCCTAGCCTTGTGAATAAGAATGTCTTCTTGTTTGTACCCACCAAACTTCAGAAATGCTGAAAAAGATTTCTTTGAGAAGAACATACAAAGCTTCAAGTGCTCAAGGAGAGAAGATACTTCAGTATATGTCTGATGTCCTTTAAGTTGGAGACAGTCATTTCCACTGTACTCATGCTGCAAATTACACTGACATGGCATAGACAAGAAAATATGTTAACCATATGTTGTCCTACATTGCCTATGAGTAAAATGTGTTCGAAAGAGTAATACAGAGTGGTAATGTTATGCAGAATCGAAATGATTTAGCTGACTTCCAATAATGGAAGAAACAGTCTGTTGGCTCCTTATGACATGAAAGGCTTGGGATGATCCAAAGACATATGAGTGAATTTGTTTGGTCTCAATGTGGAAACTGGAATGATCACCTAGTTCAGTAGTATTCATGCAATACAACCATAACTAAACAACCAGATCCATCTAAGCAGTACATCGGTGACACAGGACCCGACCACCACCACCTCCCTGGTGCCGGCATCCTCCAAAGTGTTCCATATGCGGAAGCAGAAGCAGTCTGACACGTCCACCCACGCCATCTCCGACGCATCGCACGCGTACTTGGGCAGCACACCGAACCGGGACGTCTTGCTCGCGTCCAACACCACGGGGGACCCGCCCCGCAGTATCTCGCCCAGCTTGAACACCACCTGGTAGTCGGGCACCACCACGAACCGCTCTGTGACGGCGAAGTCGTGCACCATGGTGGGCTGCTCCAGCGAGATCTCCACGTCGCTCGACTTGCCGCCGTCGGGCCGCAGGTAGAAGTACCTCAGGTAGGACCGCTTGATCACGTTGTAGCTGAGCGCGAATAGCTCCCCGGATGCCAGGTCAAGCTTGGGGTGCGTGATTATGCTGCCGCACCCAGCGAGCTACCCGCCGAAGTCGTAGCGGCCGACGGTGCGGAGGTCGCCGTCGGCCATCACGCGCACCTGGTACGGCAGGTCGTCCTTGGACATGGCCAGGAGACGGCCATTGAAGTAGATGAGGCCGAGGTTGGCGTCCCCCGTGCTGCAGGACGGGTTGATGAGCCCGCACAACCCGCGGGTGTAGAACAGCGCCTGGCGCGCGATCCCAAAGTGCCCGTGCAGCTCGCCGATGGCCTTTGGGAACATGGCCCGCCCCAGCGCGCGCTCCTGCTGGAGCTTGGCCATCTCGATGAACCGTCACGCGTACGACTCAGTCACTCCGTTGCGGATGCGCACCGCGTGCACCATCCTGTCGCCGTCGAACAGGTGGTGCCCCGCCGATGGCTCGAAGCAGGGGTTGGCCCTGTTGCCATACACGCCCAAGATGAACAGCGGGATGCGGCCCGACACCGGCAGCGACCACACGGGCGCCTGCTCGCCGACCGGCGTGAAGTTGCCAGCGATCTGCACAACCGGGTCCACCGACTCGCGGCATGGTGGTTGAGGTCACGGAGGCTCCATAGCATCACGTGGGGGTGGGTTGTTTGCGGTCGAGGTTGTTGAGGGGCGGGGATCCGTCCATGACCCGAGGGTTGGGGACGGCGACTATGTTGCCATCGAGGTCGGTAATGAGCGTTGCATTGGAGCTGCAGGAGTAGTTGCGGCCGCCGAGCTCAACGATGCGGCGCTCCCAGTGGCCGCGCTTGTGGAGGAGTTTGTTGATCTTGTCGTTGAGGTTGCGGAGGCGGTGCTTGCCGAGACCCTCGTTCTGGATCTCGGCGACCTTGGCGCCGATCTCGCAGAGGATCTTAGAGCACCAGTGCTCGGCGTCGGCGAGGTCGTGGCACTCGGAGGCGAGGTAGGGTCGGCGCTCTCGGGGCTTGCGCGGGGGGTTCGCGGGGCGGGCGCGGTGCGTTTGCAGAGAGAAGGTGCGGCGGGCGTGGGCACGCGTAGAGGAGGCGGGCGGGGGCAGTCTACACTCGGATTTCGCGATGGCGGCGGGCGTGCGGGGATGGGTGTTGCGGTAGCGGAGGTCAGCGGGATGCGCCGTGAACAGGCGGGCGTGCGGGGTGGCCGCTGAGGCAGCGGAGGTCGTGCGGCTTGATACGCGGGGCGTGCGGTAGCGAGGGGCGTTGGGTAGGGAGCGAGGGCAGTCTACACCCTCTCTTTAATAGTTAGTAGAGATATTTAGTGTATCCAATTTGTATAGCATTTTCCTTTTCCTTCTCCAAATTCTAATTTGCAAACTAGATCTTTGTAACACCCTGAATTTGGGGGTGGAATTTTTTCTTCTCTAATACTCACCAAATTCAGGCGTTTCTCTCTTTTCTTTTCCCGTTTCGCTCCTTCTTCCCATTTTTATAAGTAGTATAACGACTGGTGTCTGTCTCGCGTGTGAACAAAAAAACCTAAGTTGACATGGGTGTTGCATCATGCCTAAGCATATTTCTTTTGTCTGATGTGGTGTTTTATCGCGCTTCCGTCTCGCCTCGTTTCGGATTTAGATTCACGATTGGTTTCCGTTTAGTGGTCGTGTGCGATGTGGGTTTTCGACCCGCGACCCGACCTAGCCTGACCTAGCCCAGCCTGGCTCGGCCCCGCTCGCCCCGCGTGCCCCTGGCGCCCATTCCCCCATGCGCCCCCCTCTCCCTTTCTCTCATTTGATTTTTCCCGCGCAACAACTCCCTCTCTTCCACCTCTCTCTCCCACCTCGTGCCCTAGGTGTGATCCGGTGACGTTTATCGCCGGATTTTTGGATCCCCAAGGTGAGCTCTCCCTCCCCCCTCTCTCTCTCCCTCTCCTTCCCCTTTCCCCTCTTCCCTGTGCGCGTCCTAGCCCTTCTCTCCTGCGCGCGCCCCTGCGCGCGGTTTGGCGGCGCAGCCCCGGTGGCTCCCCGGTGCGGCCCTGGCGGCTCGCCCTAGCGCGGCCCCTACGCGCGACCCCCATCGCGGCTAGCGCGTCCCTGGCGCGCGCAGCGCATTCTCGGGCGTGCAGCCCCAACGCGCATGGTGATTAATTTTTGGTTTTAACTAATTTTAAATTTAGTTTAATTAGCGTGCTTCGTCGCGTGGCGAATTTGTTTAATTTCAGATTATTGAGTGTGCTGTGTCGCGCGCTCCGTCGCGCAATGACCCAGTTCAATTTTAGATTATTTAGTGTGATGCGTCGCGCGCTCCGTCGCGCGACGAAGCACGCGACGATTCAATTTATTTTTCAGATTATCTAATAGGTTGCGTCGCGTGCTTCGTCGCGCGGCGTTTCGTTTTAAATTCAGTTTAAGTGACATACGTTGTCGTGTGCTTTGTCGCGCGACGCTTGGCGTTATTTTCCATAATTAATTCAAGTGTCTCGTTGCGCGCTTCGTCGCGCGACGATTTGTTTTATTCTTCGTTTAGTTCGTATGTGTTGTCGTGTGTTTCGCCGCGTGACAACCCTTTTAAATTTACCTTAAATTGTTTATAATAATTTAACATATAGCATAACTCTGTTCTATGTATAGCGTAATTGTCAAATTAATACGATTATGTTTAGACGAGTACTTAAATCTATAATCGCTTAACGTGATCGCACTTCGACCGTAGCCTCGACCATTACTTTCTCTTTCTCGCTTAGTCATAGGTGCGAGCCCTACGCCAAGCGTTTGCTTAATTATTATATTTTACTACTTGGTGTACTGTTCTTTTATATTAAGTTTGTGGAATGTATGTTTGAACTCGTATGGATAACGGTCAGTTGGCGGAGTCCGAAGGAGTTGCAGGTGAAGACCCTGAGCAGCAGTTGGTTGGTGAAGGCAAATGTCCCTCGACCCATCTATGTCCTACTCATTTTATAATTCACTCCCCGCATTTACACAGTTTATACATAAGGACTGACTAGCTTTTGTTTATCTTGTCCTTGTTTATCTATTTGGGTTGGGTTATTTTGGTTTAGCTTTATGCTAGTGCTTCACATTAATCAATAAACATGATGAGATTATTTATGTTACGATGTTTCCCTTTCGATTATGATGATGATACTGTGATATTTAAGGGGACTCGAGCGGTTTCTCGAGTGCCTCTCCGTAAGGACTGGTTCATTAGATGACCGTCCGGGAACACAGTGCAACCATGAGGGTGGTATGGGACGCCCTTAGCTGGATAATTAGAGGAACTGGGGTGTAGTTCGCTTCGCCGTCGTGCCGTCAATGGGGCTCGGTGTATGCGGCTCGCTCTGCCGAGGGTGGATTTCCCCTTGGGGAGGGTGCGGTACATATTTAGGAAACCTAACGGGTGGCTACAGCCTCAAGGAATCTTTGTAAAGGCTACGTAGTGAAACCTTGCCTATTCACCTTGGTAGTGTTTAATGGTTTGATCGGCCCAAGGCAGAAGGTAATCTCGGCTTGTGGGTAAAGTGTGCAACCTCTGCAGAGTGTTATGAAACTAATATATCAGCTGTTCTCGCGGTTATGAGTGGCCAAGGTAGCTCCATTGATTAGAGATACTTTGATCAGAGATGGTTGATTTACAGGTGGTGACGAGGATGATGGTTTGATTATGCTTACGGTAAAGTTTCTGGTATTCTTTCCATTTGGAAAGGGTACTTTTGGGTTAACAACTTGGGTTAATGCTAAAACCTGGCTCTCTACTAGTAATAATAACCTGACCAACTAAAAGCAACTACCTGACTTAACCCCACATAAAGCTAGTCCACTACAGTCAAAACGGGACAATTGCTGAGTATGTTGATGTGTACTCACCCTTGCTTTACACACCAAACCCCCCCCCCCAGGTTGTCCATGTTGCAACCACTGCTTAGGAGAAGATGAAGTCGTGGAGGAGGACTTCCAGGAGTTCCAAGAGTACGATGAGTTCTAGGCGTGGGCTAGCGGCAAACCCCCAGTCGGCTGTCTGTGAAGGTCGTGTGTATCTACGTTTCTTTTCCGCACAATGATAATTGTTAATGACTATGTGGATGTCTCGGACATCATGATGTAACCGACTATTACTATCTTTTATGTTAATATTTGAGCATTGTGTGATGATGTCCAGTTATGTAACTGCTTTGTACGTGAATTGTTGATCCTGGCCGTACATGGTTCGCATTCGGATTGCCTTCTAAAACCGGGTGTGACATAGGTGGTATCAAAGTCGTGCTGACTGTAGGACCGCTAACCTAGAGTAGAATGGTCGTTCTAAGGACTAAATACCCCTATTAACACCTTGACTTTGGTATCCCTTCAAAAGTTGGTCATATTGACCAAATCTATGTTCTATTATATATATTATACCTTGCTGAAAATTTTGTTTATTTTTAATTCCTAATTTTTTTATGGTCTACTTGCTGGTCATATTAGTTCTGTTCTCACTCTTATGCTTATGGTGTCTTTTGTAGATGGCTCGTCTTAGACACACCTCACGGAAGTGAGTCATTACTTTCTTGGCTTCTCGTCTCGCGGAGCGTCCGCTTCGCCGTACTGTGACTGGTCAGTCTAGCCATTTGGAGAGGCTGCACCACCGCCTGCACGAGGAGCAGGAGCGTCGGCGACAGGAGCTGGAGCAGCAGGGCTCTTCTTCCTCGCTTCAGCATGAGGTAGAGTCTGTGAGGAGCTGCTCTCCTGTGCCCCCGCTGGAGGCGCCCCCTGCACCACCACTGGGTGTCCCGGCCGCTGGAGTAGCAGAGGAACAGGAGCCAGAGAGATGGGTTGCTCGACCCATCACACATGACGCCGCTCGCGGGTGTCACTTTCACGACGCGCTCGATACCTTGCTGCATCAGGCACTCGACCGGCATACTTGTTCCATCGAGTATCGCTGTGTTGTCTTCCAGCACAGTCGCAGGGTTTACCCATACCGCTGGGAGGCGACTTGTTTGGTGCACCGTCCGGAGAATAGTCTCTGGGGTGCGGAGGTCTGCTCGGAGCATTACTCTATCTCTGAGCGGGACTCAGATGAGGCGGCCATACAAGATGTCACACGGCGTGCGCTTTCGCACTACTGCTCAGTGCTCGGTGGTGTGGCCGATGGTCTCAACCTGAGGTATTACCCCCGCCGTCCATCTGGCAGCACAGGAGGCATGTTTGTCTCCCCTGTTGGTGAGGATAATCCAAGGTTGAGCAGCACAGCCAACCTAGCCGCCGTGCTAAACATGGAGCTGGACCATGCTTTAGATGAGCTGAGTAGGGCTCATGCTGAGATCGCCCAACTACGGGCTGAGCGTGCAGAGCGCCGTCACCTAGAGGACGGCTCTCCCGCCCCCGTCGGGACTCAGCACCAGTACCGCTCACCTCGGCATGGACACCATGCTTATGGTAACCCCGACTGCAGGACCAGGATAAATTTAGAACCATAGATCGTCAGCGTCGGATCTTGTAATTAATGTTTAAAATAGAAGTCTTAGTTTTAGCCTTAGTCTTACTCTCAGTTAGTTTTAGTTAGACAGGGTAGTTTGCTTATCCTGTGTTTTTTATGTTTGCCATGATGGACTATGATTGATTTGGATCTTTGTAATGACTGTCGCCAGAGTATGGGTATCCCCTGTACTTTGGTTTACCTCTTAATGTTAATAAAATTAGTTATCTAGTTGGAAAGCCCTTTTATTCTACTTATCTCCTTATCTGGGAAGTTGTGTTTGCATGTGATTGAGAGTAAGTGAAGATGTTCATCTGTTCAATATTGTGGAAGAATTCCATACTCTTTTCTTATGCTTCAAGTTTTGCAAGGTCAGTTCTGATGTGTGATTGTATCCTGCAGATGTCAAACAATAGGTGTAGAGGAGGAAGGCGTGCTCAGCAGGAGCAGCCAGCACCGCAAGATGAGGCACCCCGGCAGCAGTTGCCACCACCGCCCCTAATGACAATAGAGCAGATGTTCTTGATGTAGACTCAGGCAGTCCAAGCTATTGTCCAGACTCTGGCCGCTATGCAGCAGCAGCAGCAGCATCAGCCCCCACCTCAGCCTCAGATGCTTCAGATGTCCAAAGACAAGCATGCTGAATTCATGACAGGTCATCCCCCAGTGTTCGCTCACTCTGCTGACCCCATGGATGCTGAAGATTGGCTGTGTACCGTGGAGCGGGAGTTGCACACTGCTCAGTGTGACGATAGAGAGAAAGTTTTGTATGGTCCCCATCTGTTGAGGGGAGCAGCTCAGTCTTGGTGGGAGTCCTACCTCGCCACCCACGCCAACCCCGACACCATCACTTGGGAGGAATTCAGAGATAATTTCCGTCAGTATCATGTTCCAGAAGGTCTGATGACATTGAAGAAAGAGGAATTTCTAGCGCTCAAGCAAGGGCCCATGTCTGTCAGTGAGTACTGAGATAGGTTTCTGTAGCTGTCTCGCTATGCTCCTGAAGATGTCAGCACAGATGCCAAGAGGCAGTATCGTTTCTTGAGAGGCTTAGTCGATCCCCTGCACTATCAGCTAATGAATCATACCTTCCCCACATTTCAGCACCTGATCGACAGAGCGATCATGACAGAGAAGAAGGATGGCACTAGGAGGATGTGCATCGATTATCGAGCTCTGAATGAGGTCACAATCAAGAACAAGTACCCCTTGTCTAGAATAGAAGATCTGTTCGACCAGCTAAGAGGAGCCAGCGTGTTTTCAAAGATAGATCTGAGGTTAGGTTATCACTAGCTCAGGATTCGACCTTTAGACATTCCGAAGACGGCATTTATTACCAAGTATGGGTTGTATGAGTTCACCATTATGTCTTTTGGCCTAACGAATGCACCAGCCTTTTTCATGAATCTGATGAACAATGTATTCATGGATTATCTTGATAAGTTTGTGGTGGTATTTATTGATGACATTCTTATATATTCTCAAAGTGAGGAGGAGCATGTGGATCATTTGAAGATGGTATTGCAGAGATTGCAAGAACACCAGCTATATGCAAAGTTGAGCAAGTGCGAGTTCTGGATTGATGAAGTCATGTTCTTGGGTCACATAATAAACAAAGATGGATTGGTTGTGGATCCGAAGAAAGTGGCAGACATTTTGAACTGGAAAGCGCCAATAGATGCTCGAGGAATCAGGAGCTTCATTGGAATGGCTGGATATTATCGGCGACTCATTGAAGGGTTTTCGAATATTGTGAAACCAATGACAGCTTTGCTAGCTAACAAAGTGGAGTTCAAGTGGACCCAGAAGTGCCAAGAAGACTTTGAAGCGCTGAAAGAGAAGTTGACTACAGCGCCAGTCTTCGTCTTGCCTGATGTGCACAAGCCATTCTCGGTGTATTACGATGCTTGTTACACTGGCTTGGGATGTGTATTGATGCAAGAGGGAAGAGTTGTGGCTTACTCGTCCCGACAGCCGAAGGTTCATGAGAAGAATTATCCAATCCATGACCTAGAGTTGGCAGCAGTGGTTCATGCACTGAAGACATGGAGGCACTATCTGTACGGACATAAGTGTGATGTCTACACAGACCACAAGAGTGTAAAGTACATATTCACTCAGTTGGAGCTGAGTATGAGGAAACGAAGATGGTTAGAATTGATCAAATACTATGAATTGGAGATTCATTACCATCCAGGCAAAGCAAACGTGGAGCAGATGCTTTAAGCAGAAAAAGTTAAGTCAACATGATGGTCGCTCATCCGATGCCCTATGAATTGGCCAAAGAGTTTGACAGGTTGAGCCTCGGATTTCTGAACACCATGCGAGGAGTAACAGTTGAGTTAGAACCCACGTTAGAGTGAGAAATCAAAGAGGCACAGAAGAATGATGAGAAGATCAATGAAATCCGACAACTGATTCTAGAAGGAAGAGGCAAAGACTTTCGGGAGGATGCAGAAGGTGTGGTATGGTTCAAGGATCGTTTGTGTGTTCCCAATGTCCAGTCCATTAGGGAGTTGATCCTCAAGGAAGCTCATGAGACAGCTTATTCCATACACCCTGGAAGTGAGAAGATGTATCAGGATCTAAAGAAAAAATTTTGGTGGTACGGAATGAAAAGGGAGATCACAGAGCATGTGGCCATATGTGATAGTTGTTAGAGGATCAAGGCAGAGCATCAGAAGCCAGCTGGGTTGTTGCAGCCATTGCGAATTCCTTAGTGGAAATGGGATGAAATCGGGATGGATTTCATAGTCGGATTGCCTCACACTCGAGCCGGCTACGATTCCATTTGGGTAGTGGTGGACCGCTTGACCAAGTTAGCCCACTTCATACCTGTCAAGACTAGCTACAGCAGTGCAATATTGGTAGAACTATACATGTCCCGGATCATTTGTCTCCATGGTGTACCAAAGAAGATAGTGTCAGACCGAGGAATGCAGTTCACCTCTCATTTCTGGCAGTAGTTGCATGAAGCCTTGGGTACAAATCTGAATTTCAGTTCAGCATATCATTCGTAGACAGACGGTCAGACTGAAAGAACTAATCAAATCCTCAAAGATATGCTAAGAGCCTGTGCGTTGCAAGATCAGTCCGGATGAGAAAAGAGGTTACCTTATGCAGAATTCTCCTATAACAACAGTTACCAGGCCAGCTTGAAGATGTCACCATTTCAGGCGCTTTATGGAAGGAGTTGTAGAACTCCGTTGCAATGGGATCAGCCTGGAGAAAAGCAAGTGTTTGGGCCAGATATTTTGCTCGAAGCTGAAGAGAACATCAAGATGGTTCGGGAGAACCTGAAGATAGCACAATCAAGGCAGCGAAGTTATGCAGACACAAGAAGGAGAGAGCTGAGTTTCAAAGTTGGAGATTTTGTCTACCTGAAGGTATCGCCTATCAGAGGAGTCAGAAGATTCGGAGTCAAGGGCAAGCTAGTGCCACGGTATGTTGGTCCGTATCAGATTCTCGCAAAGCGTGGAGAAGTGGCCTATCATCTCAGTCTGCCAGAAGGTTTGTCAGCGATGCATGATGTCTTTCATGTGTCTCAGTTAAAGAAGTGTCTGCGTGTGCCAGAAGAGCAGTTGCCAGTGGAAGGTCTGGAAGTCCAAGAAGACTTGACCTACGTAGAGAAGCCAGCGCAAATTCTTGAGACTGCAGATAGGGTCACCCGAAGGAAAACTATCAGAATGTGCAAAGTTAGATGGGTTCACCACTCTGAGGAAGAAGCAACCTAGGAGCGTGAAGATGATCTGATGGCCAAGTATCCTGAACTCTTTGTTGGCCAACCTTGAATCTCGAGGACGAGATTCTTTTAAGGGGGATAGGTTTATAACGCCCTGAATTTGGGGTAGAATTTTTTCTTCTCTAATACTCACCAAATTCAAGCGTTACTCTCTTTTATTTTCCCGTTTCGGTCCTTCTTCCCATTTTTCAAAGCAATATAACGACTGGTGTCCGTCTCGCGTGCAAACAAAAAAACCTAAGTTGACATGGGTGTTGCATCATGCCGAAGCATATTTCTTTTGTCTGATGTGGTGTTTTATCGCGCGTTCGTCTCGCCTCGTTTCGGATTTCGATTTGCGATTGGTTTTCGATCAGTGGTTGTGTGTGCTGCGGGTTTTTGACCCGCGACCCGACCTAGCCTGACCTAGCCCAGCCCGGCCCGGCTCGCCCCGCGCGCCCATTCCCCCATGCGCCCCCCTCTCTCCCTTTCTCTCATTTGATTTTTCCTGCACAACAACTCCCTCTCCCTCTCTTCCACCTCTCTCTCCCACCTCATGCCCTAGGTGTGATCCGGTGATGGTTATCGCCAGATTTTTGGATCCCCAAGGTGAGCTCTCCCTCCCCCCCCCTCTCTCTCTCCCTCTCCTTCTCCTTTCGCCTCTTCCTAGCGCGCGTCCCCGCCCTTCTCTCCTGAGCACGCGACCCAGCGCGCGGTTTGGCGACGCGGCCCGCCCCGGCACAGTCTCGGTGGCGCAGCCCCGGCGGCTCCCCAGCGCGACCCCGGCGGCTCGCCCTGGCGCGGCCCCTGCGCGCGCCCCCAGCGAGGCTCGCGCGTCCCTGGCGCGCACAGCGCGCGGTGATTAACTTTTGGTTTTAACTAATTTTAAATTTAGTTTAATTAACGTGTTGTGTTGCGCGCTTTGTCGCGCGGCGAATTTGTTTAATTTCAGATTATTGAGTGTGCTGCGTCGCGCGCTTCGTCGCGCGACGACCCAGTTCAATTTTAGATTATTTAGTGTCCTGCGTAGCGCGCTTCGTCGCGTGGCGTTTCATTTTAAATTCAGTTTAAGTGATGTATTCTGTTGTGTGCTTTGTCGCGCGACGCTTGGAATTATTTTGCATAATTAATTCAAGTGTCTCATTGCGTGCTTCGTCGCGCGACGATTTGTTTTATTCTTCGTTTAGTTCGTATGTGTTGTCGTGCATTTCGCCGCGCGACAACCCTTTTAAATTTACCTTAAATTATTTATAATAATTAAACATATAGCATAACTCTGTTCTATGTATAGCGTAATTGTCAAATTAATACGATTATGTTTAGACGAGTACTTAAATCTATAATCGCTTAACGTGATCGCACTTCGACCGTAGCCTCGACCATTACTTTCTCTTTCTCGCTTAGTCATAGGTGCGAGCCCTACGCCGAGCGTTTGCTTAATTATTATATTTTACTACTTGGTGTACTGTTCTTTTATATTAAGTTTGTGGAATGTATGTTTGAACTCGTATGGATAACGGTCAGTTGGCGGAGTCCGAAGGAGTTGCAGGTGAAGACCCTGAGCAGCAGTTGGTTGGTGAAGGCAAATGTCCCTCGACCCATCTATGTCCTACTCATTTTATAATTCACTCCCCGCATTTACACAGTTTATACATAAGGACTGACTAGCTTTTGTTTATCTTGTCCTTGTTTATCTATTTGGGTTGGGTTATTTTGGTTTAGCTTTATGCTAGTGCTTCACATTAATCAATGAACATGATGAGATTATTTATGATACGTTGTTTTCCCTTTCAATTATGATGATGATACTGTGACATTTAAGGGGACTCGAGCGGTTTCTCGAGTGCCTCTCCGTAAGGACTGGTTCGTTGGATGACCGCCCGAGAAAACAGTGCCACCATGAGGGTGGTATGGGACGCCCTTAGCTGAATAATTAGAGGAACTGGGGTGTAGTTCGCTTCGTATTCGTGCCGTCAATGGGGCTCGGTGTATGCGGCTCGCTCTACCGAGGGTGGATTTCCCCTTGGGGAGGGTGCGGTACATTTAGGAAACCTAACGGGCGGCTACAGCCTCAAGGAATCTTTGTAAAGGCTACGTAGTGAAACCTTGCCTATTCACCTTGGTAGTGTTTAATGGTTTGATCGGCCCAAGGCAGAAGGTAATCTCGGCTTGTGGGTAAAGTGTGCAACCTCTGCAGAGTGTTATGAAACTAATATATCAGTTGTTCTCGCGGTTATGAGCGGCCAAGGTAGCTCCATTGATTAGAGATACTTTGATCAGAGATGGTTGATTTACAGGTGGTGACGAGGATGATGGTTTGATTATGCTTACGGTAAAGTTTTTGGTATTCTTTCCGTTTGGAAAGGGTACTTTTGGGTTAACAACTTGGGTTAATGCTAAAACCTGGCTCTCTACTAGTAATAATAACCTGACCAACTAAAAGCAACTACCTGACTTAACCCCACATAAAGCTAGTCCACTACAGTCAAAACGGGACAATTGCTGAGTATGTTGATGTGTACTCACCCTTGCTTTACACACCAAACCCCCCCAGGTTGTCCATGTTGCAACCACTACTTAGGAGAAGATGAAGTCGTGGAGGAGGACTTCCAGGAGTTCCAAGAGTACGATGAGTTCTAGGCGTGGGTTAGCGGCAAACCCCCAGTCGGCTGTCTGTGAAGATCGTGTGTATCTACGTTTCTTTTCCGCACAATGATAATTGTTAATGACTATGTGGATGTCTTGGACATCATGATGTAACCGACTATTACTATCTTTTATGTTAATATTTGAGCACTGTGTGATGATGTCCAGTTATGTAACTGTTGTGTACGTGAATTGCTGATCCTGGCACGTACATGGTTCGCATTCGGTTTGCCTTCTAAAACCGGGTGTGACAGTCTTAAATCCAAATGTGAACATTAATGTATTTCTACTAACATTATTATTATTATTGGTAAATGTACACATAAATAAACTCCAACATGATGCAATAGATATATGTTTATTTTAATTATTTTATTTATTTGATAGATGTTAGAAATATGAAACACACTCCTATTGTTCCTTTCTTTTTAGGAAAATAGTATTTTGATTGTGGGATAGGGATTAAAGTTACTTCAAAATTAAATATTCATGTAAAAGATTGCTTACGGTGCATCATTTCATGAAATAATCATTTAGTTGAATAGAAAAAATTTCTATTACTCCTTTTCTAAATTAATTCTTGGTTTTGAAATTCAGTCCTCAAATTTCAACACTCAAGTATAATTTGAGATATCTGAATATACTATTTTATCTCTTCTTTTATTTTATTATTATTATATTTTTATACCAATTTTGGGCCTTACAACCGGGTTACAAAAACTGCTCATTTTCTCCCCGGCAAGGTAAAGTAACCAGTGATTACGTATGCGGAACTCTATATTGCACGTATCCTGATTCGCACGGGGTGCCAAAGACTATCGTGTCGGACCGAGGACCGCAATTTATATCCAAATTTTGGGAAGAGTTGCATAAATCTTTGGGCACTAAATTGCTCCATAGTTCGGCCTATCATCCTCAAACGAGCGAACAAACCAAAAGAGTAAATCAAATACTGGAAGATATGCTACGAGCCTGCATCTTGGCATTTCCACAAAAGTGGGATGATTGTCTGCTGTTGGCAGAGTTTTCTTATAATAATAGCTATCAAGATAGTATCAAAATGGCACCATTGGAAGCTCTGTATGGACGGCGATGTAGAACACCCTTGAATTGGTCAGAACCAGGGGAACGGTGGTTTTTCATACCTGATTTGGTCAAAGAAACAGAAGAAAAGGTCAAATGCATAAGACATAACTTGAGAGAAGCTCAAGCACGACAGAAAAATTATGCAGATAAACGACGTCGACTATTAATTTTTCAAGTCAGAGATCATGTGTACTTGAAAGTATCACCAATAAAAGGAGTTAGTTGATTCGGGGTTAAAGAAAAGTTAGCACCCCGATATATTGGCCTATTCTGTAACACCCCTGGTGTTACTGTCACTAAAACTTAAGCATAACATCATGAGCATTAGCATATCATGTGTTTGCTACACCTAGAGTGCATTCACTAGGTAAAAATTTCAAATAAGTTGTACGGATATGACTTGATGTGTGGTTAACCCTAGGGTAAAGTGCTTAACCCTAGATCAGGGCTTATGGATATAAGGGAAGCCCAAATATGTGAAAACTTCTAAAGACATGAGAAATGATCATAAGATATCACATTTAATGGACTTTAGTGACACCAAAACCCTGAAGTGCTAAAAACTCTGAAAAGACCCCTGGAAAACCCTAAGTTGAAACCCTAGGGGGTTAAGTGTAAATCTTATGTACTTTTGGACCCAAGTGCAAAGACCAAAGTATTAGAACACCACAAATCATGTGTTTCACACATTTGAGGATTTGCAAGACAAATCATGGGATTTGGACTTATTTGCAAAAAGTACCCCATGAAACCATATGTGGCTAAGTCTGAATTTAGTTGCATAAGGTTGACTTTAGAGCTCTATATTTCTAAATTTACAAGGAATTTTCACAGGGTCAATACATCAAGATTATAGAGCTACTAAATAAATACAACTTTGATTATGTGACTGAGCCTTAGTGCTATGCAAAAATAGGAGATAATTGAGCTCAAAGTTGAGCTGTCAGTCACACTGATAACTGAATTGTGGTCATCAGTGACATTGGCAGGACTTTGAGGTCGAATTGGAGTGGGATCTAGTGATCATTTGAGGATGGTTACTATAGCAAGATTGTAGCTGGATTATAGGGCTAGAACTTTATTACAGAGAGATTAACAAGTTGCCATACAAAAATCAGAGATTAATGCCCTGCAAATGGCCCTGTCAAACAGACTGAATGGTGTTCTAATTGTACAGTGACTGAATAAGATCACAGATTCAGCCCCCCTAGCCGGCGGCGACCTCCGCGCCTAGATTCACGCCGGCAATGCGATTCGTGCCCACTGGTGACCGGATAACGCTTCGGGGTGAAAAGATCTTCACCGCTGATGAACTTGAGACATTGTTCCGACCCGGCCGCCGTGTCCGCTTGACTCACAGCCAGTTCAGATAAGTTCATCGGAGTTGGCCGCCTGTCGATCGATTGCCACATGCATAGGTGCTCTACCACGTCGCAGTAACTAGTTTTAAGCGTGTCCGTTTGTCGCCGGTGACCTTACCACGGTGAATGCCACGAATCCTTTGCGCCAGTGCTCTTTCCCCTCTCCGGCCGCCAGCGCGCCATGCCAAATTCAAGAACCACCACCCTTGGGTCCTATAAATTGAGCGTGCCATCAGCTCCTCTAAGTAGTCAAGCATCCATCACACCCACTCGTGTCCCGGATTGTCCACCAGAGAGCCTTAATTTGGGATTTCCCCCAAATCCATCAAGAACACCACAGAGTGTGAGCTCGCCTCGGTTAGCTCTTCACAGGTCTGATCATGCCCTCCTAGCTTCTGTTTTAGCATCCATGTGTGCTCTTGATGCTCCTCGACCCGGCCAATTGAGTTAGAACCCGTAGGATCACCTGGAACACCTCAGTTTGTCTGTTGATCGCGCTGTCACCGTGGGCAGTGAGATCAGGGGCTAGAACCTTGAAATTGGTTGAGGGTAATGGTTATTAGGGGTCGAATTAGGTGTCAACCGCTCCAGAGCACCGGTAGTTGAGTTATCCGGCCGGTATGAGCTCGCCAGAGTTCCTGCTCCACCGTCCACGGTCGTGGACTTCACCTTGTGAAGAAATAGAAGAGGGAAGGGTCTATTTGCAATTGTCAGTGACACAAAGAAACAGTACTGCAAACTCTTTAAGGATTTTTCAAATCGCCAGGGTCTTGTGTGCAAATCTGACGCCGCGGGCGCGCGGGTGTGTTCTGCCTGTATCGGGCTAACTCGGGCTAAATTGAGCCCATTACTGTTGATGCTTTTCCTTTTTCTTTTTCTACCAGATTTAGGAAATCCATAGAAAATTATAGAAAAATTCTAAAAATATGAGACCAATTTTGTTGGACTCCTAAATTTCTATAGTATTTAATAAAAATGGTTCCAAGATTTTTAGTCCAAACCAGGATTTATGTGGTATTTAAGAGGACCAAAACCTATACCTTTGGAATTTTAGAAAATACTTGGTAACTCCAAAAATCACCAAACTTTTTGGATAAGCCTTATATGATATTTAGATCCTATGAGTGAAGTTTGACTTGCTTTGGACATTGTTTGATTCCCCAAACCTAAAACCCTAGTCTTCTAGGTGGTGTCTGCCTTATGAAAATGAAGTACTGACTCTGAAGACCCTAGTTCCCTGGAGTATCGTGAAGGAAAGTTGTATTCAAGATACAACTTGATAAACCTTTTCTATTATTGCATTTTCATTAGAATTACATGAGCATTAATAGTTATATATGGTTATATATAGAGAACGAGGAAGAAGTAGTGGTTGAAGAAGGAGCTACACCACCACCTGAAGACCCACCTGCCGGGAACTGCTTTTATTTTGATATTTATGGAGCAGAGCCCGACTCTCCTACAACACAAGGCAAGCCCCGGTGCATTTGCCACATCCTTGCTATTTTAAAATCTTTCTCACTTGCTTGATGCATTAGGTGATAGGAGTTGTGTGCTAAACCAATTGTTGCATTTCCTTCCTTGGAACTGTTTACCATTCCTTGATTACCTGTTTTATGAAAAGGTTTTCTGATGCTTAGCCTTGTTTTAGAAAAACAAAATGTTTTGTCTTGACAAAAGATGATGCTTCAAGTGGGATGGGATGAGTTTCAAAAATAAAACTTGATGGTGGATCCATCATGGTCGTGATGGGTTCAACATCGGATAAGATGTACCTCTGCCAGGTACCAAACTTTGGGTTTTGAAATGATAAAGCTGAGACCAGGCGGGTGACTTGCACGAGAAGAGAGTCTCGGTGTAGTGTCTCCGTCTGAGTCGATTAAGGACCGTGTCGATGTAGGCCTGCTGACAGAGGACCCTTTAACTGGTCACATGCCTCATCATGGGTAAGCTTTGCCTCGGGCAGACTAATACCAGAATAGGACAACACGCAATGGGAGTGGAGAGATGGCGAGAGTAGCGTGTAACCTCCGTGGCAAGAGGCCGGACGGTGGTGTATCTGGGCTCTCGGTTGGCGTGAACCCGATCTGGTCTTAAGAACCCCGGTGACGAGTTGACATATGCAAGGGTTAAGTGCTACATATGTCGTGTGATTGGAGATCCTCAGCTGAGTATTAATCGATTTGTATCGCCGTTACTTCTCGGACATGAATACTTGGTCACTGACTTACACGTAGCATTCCAGTGAACTAAAAGGGATGATAAAAGATGGCTAGTATAGGCCAAGTGCTTGAACTAGGGTAGAAAGAACTCTAGATTCAGGTAATGACTTAACTTGTTAATAAAACTGGATTTTTAAGGATCCACTATTAGTAAGCATTTTTGCAAACAGAGTCTTGATATTTGATCAGCCTTACCTTGATTCCCTCAAGCCAGCATATCCTTGAGAGTCTTTTCTTTTGACGGGTAAGACTTGCGAAAGTATACTTCGTACTCACGATTTTCGAAACCACGTTGTTGTAGGTGAGGAAGCAGCAAACTTTTGCTGCTTTTGCTCTAAGGTGGTGCCAAAAGAAGAATCTCAACACTGAAGCCTCGGGAGGATGTTGGCCTGCCTTTTGAAAAAAATTATACTTTTATGCGGGAGGGGTTTTTGCCTCCCGAGTTTGTAATAATAATACTTATGCACTCATATACCACTGGTCTGTAATAATAACACTCTTTCTATATTTTAATGAATGTAAATTAAGTTACCGTAATTGCTTCCGCTTATTCGTCCCTCCGATGTGGTGTAATATCTGTGTGACGGGTGAAACGCTCTTGGGCGGGGAAAGGATACAGATATCGAACTTGTCAAGTAGTTATGTGCATCTACAGGATTGTCCAAGGTCCGTTGGACAAGGACAACTATAGGTGGGCCAAATGACTTGGGAGTTTCCGTCACAGCTGGTATCAGAGCGAAGCCCATCTCTTCAGATATTATGAAGCATTTCAAAACGAATTTTCAAATACTTATCCAAGAAAATTTCTTTCATTCTTACCTTGTCACTTTCTGAAGTGCTCATCTTGTAAGACTAGGTAACAGAGTGCAATGTATAGGAGGATGGGAATCAACGATTGTTGATTCCGTAATTATGCATGCATCATGTTTAAAAACTATACTAATAAATCCCCCCCTTATGGAGATATGTCGTCGTGTACAAGGAAAACCGCGCGTAAGTCTACTGGACGTATTGGCGTGCCTCGGCATCAGTTGGCTCCAAGACATGAAGGGAGCAGCAATCATCCGATCGGAGACCTAGAAGCCCAAGTGGAGCAGCTTCAGGCAGAGCTACATCACCGAAACAGGTTGTGGGCAGAAGATGATCAGCGTATAAATGAGTTGGCAGCTGACGTTAGACGCCTGCAAGATGAGCTGGCTGAGCGGGATTTGGCGGTCGAATGGGCCGTCAACTCACGTTCAATTGCTTGGGACCGGGAAGCCAACGCTCATGCTCGTGTGGCCGAGCTTAGTACGGCCCTTGACAACTGGCTGGTGTATTGCAATACTTTACATGAGGAAGTCCATGTACTGTATTCACGACTGCACCCGGACGTGCCTGCCGACCCTGCTGCAATGGGAGTCGGTCCATCAGGGACAGCAAGTGAAGGAACTGGTAGGGAGTTGGACCTTTTCAGGCCACCTCCTTCCATGAACCTGGCTGACGATCGGTCTCCCACCACAGGGAATGAAGAAAACAAGGACGACGAAGACTAGACTAGTATAGTGTAGGAACTATACCTATGTAAAATAAGTAATGAAGTCATGTTGTACATTTGAGTCTGTATCATTACATCTTGGTAATGTAAAATGATGGTGTGTATCGGCATGTTATATTTTTCCAAAATGTTTCTTTGCCTCAGATGCCATCAAAGACTCGTGGGCAGGACGGTGCAGGAACCTCCCGTGGTCGGGAGGCTACTCCTAACTTGCCACCAGTACCACCAACGTTGGCCGAGGCTATCACTGCCTTGGTCAATGCGACTGCAGATAATACCCGCTTCCTGCGTGAAATGGCGGGTAACCAGTTTCAGCAACATGGTGGAAGGGCTCATCCGCAGGGAGCGCGTGAGACTTCGTATTTGGATTTCTCTGAAACACGTCCCCCACTCTTTGTTAAAGCGGAAGACCCTCTGGAAGCCGATGAATGGGTACGGGTTATGGAGCAGAAATTTGGATTAATCCGCTGCACCGAAATACAGAAGTCGTTATTCGCTGCTCAGCAACTAAGAGGCCCTGCCAGTACTTGGTGGGGAAATTTTGTGGCAATTCAACCAGCCGGACATCAGGTCACGTGGGATGAATTTAAGTTAGCGTTTCATGAGCACTATATTCTAGAAGGAGTGCTACACATGAAACAAGAAGAGTTTATGCGACTAAAGCAAGGAGGAGATACTGTCATGCAGTATCTCAACAAATTTAATCATTTATCCCAATATGAAATTGACCAAGTAAACACTGACCTGAAGAAGAAGAATTGCTTCATGAGAGGACTCAACGACCAGCTTCAAAGGAAAATGGCCACCTACCTAGATCTCACTTATAGCAGGGCTGTCAGCACGGCGCTGGCATTAAAAGCTAAGAATACAAGCCAAGAAAAATCGAAGGGATTTGGAGGTGACAGGTCCAATCAGGGACCTGAAAAGCGAACTAGGTTGGTAATCCGACCTTCTAATCAAAACCGTTCTTCGCCTCGTCCACCCTCCTACCTATTTAAACAGCCTGTCTTCATTCGCCATGCCACCGCCCCCACTTCAACAAATCAGCCGAGTGCCCCTGGTGCTCGTTTCCCCGTCCTCCCTAGTTCTTCAAATGGCTGCTTCAACTGTGGAAAGTCTAGTCATTTTATCAAAGACTGTCCATATCCGAGGCAGAATAAGACAAACATTCAGCAAAAATCTGGGAGCTCCAGTCAAGGCAAAGGAAACATGGCTACTAATTCAGCGAGCAAGAATATCAAGAAGATTGGGCGAATCTATTACACTCAAGTGGCCACTACACCGGAAGGAGAGCCGGTAATGATGGGTACGTTCCTTGTGGCCAATTACCCAGCAGTCATTCTCTTTGATTCTGGTGCTTCGCATACATTCATAAGCAAGAAATTTATGGAAAAACATTGCATTCCTTGCACTGAATCAAGGGAAGGGTTTATTATTCATTCGCCCAGGGGACAAATATTTACTAAAGAAGTAGCCTTCAATGTGCCAGTAACATTGGCTGAACGGGATTTTCCCACCAACATGATTGTTTTGAAAGGCCAAGATATAGATGTAATTCTGGGCATGAATCGGTTAGCCCAGCACAAAGCTATCCTCAACACTGACTCAAGAACCATCAGGTTGAGCTATGGCCATGAAGAGGTTCTCTTGTCCATCCCTATAGCTATTCCAGCCAAACCAATTGGACGGGTCTATGAAGCTATTATCTCAGAAATCCAGGATATTCCGGTAGTGTGTGAATTCCTGGATGTCTTTCCTGAAGATCTGCCTGGATTACCTCCGGAAAGGGATGTAGAATTTGTAATTGAACTGAAGCCCGGTACGGCTCCTATTTCTAGAAGGTCGTACCGAATGCCACCAAATGAATTGGCGGAGCTCAAGACTCAATTACAAGATCTACTAGAGAAGGGATTCATTCGGCCCAGTTCATCACCTTGAGAATGTCCCGCAATCTTTGTCAAAAAGAAGGATCAAATACTTCGAATGTGCGTGGACTACAGACCCCTTAATGAGGTCACGATCTAGAACAAGTACCCTCTTCCCCAGATCGATATCTTGTTCGATCAGCTTACCGGAGCTCGGGTATTTTCCAAGATTGACCTCAGGTCGGGCTATCATCAGATCCGTATTCGACCCGAAAATATACCCAAAACCGCATTTACTATGCGGTATGGATTATTTGAATATTTGGTTATGTCCTTCGGATTGACAAATGCTCCTGCCCACTTCACATATCTAATGAACTCGGTATTTATGCCCGAGTTTGATAAATTTGTGGTGGTCTTCATTGATGATATCTTGATTTATTCCAAGAATGAAGAGGAGCATGCTAAACATTTACGGATCGTATTAACGCGCTTAAGGGAACACCAATTATATGCTAAATTCAGCAAATGCGCGTTTTGGCTGGAAGAAATCCATTTTTTGGGACATGTGTTGTCTGCAAATGGGATTGCGGTTGATCCCAGTAAGGTCAAGGATATTCTAGAGTGGAAACCGCCAACCACTGTACATCAAGTTCGAAGTTTCCTTGGACTGGCTGGCTATTACCGCAGATTTATCTCGGATTTCTCCAAATTGTGAAGCCGATCACAAGTCTATTGAAGAATGATACAAAATTTAACTTGTCCTCAAGATGCAACAAAGCCTTCGAGCAACTAAAGGTACTGTTGACCACTGCCCCGGTATTGGCTCAACTGGACATTTAAAAGCCTTTTGATGTGTACTGCGACGCATCAGGCAGTGGCCTCGGCTGTGTCTTAATGCAGGAGGGCCGAGTTATAGCATATACTTCCAGACAGTTGCGCCGGCATGAGGAACATTATCTAACTCATGACTTGGAATTAGCTGTTGTGGTTCATGCCCTTAAAATATGGCGTCATTATCTGCTGGGAAATATCTGTCATATATATACAGATCATAAAAGACTGAAGTATATTTTTACCCAGTCAGAACTAAACATGAGGCAGAGGAGATGGCTTGAGCTGATTAAGGATTATGAATTAGAAATCCACTATCACCCAGGAAAGGCTAACGTGGTGGCAGATGCACTAAGTCGCAAGGCTTCTTGCCATTGCCTTACAGTAAAGACCTCTAACATCACATTATATCAAGAAATGGAGAAGTTAAACCTGGGAATGATTCAACATGGAACCTTGAACCAATTGAAGCTTGAGTCGATTCTTCTGCAAAAGATTATTGATGCACAAAGGAGTGATAAGGGTATGAAACATATTCATGAGAAAATAGAAGACGGCAAAGCAAATTGTTTCAGAAAAGATGATCAAGGCATAGTATGGTTTAATAATCGCATAGTTGTGCCTAAAAATGAGGAAGTCCGCCAGCAAATTTTGGACGAAGCTCATCTTAGTCGCTATTCCATTTATCCTGGAAGCACTAAGATGTACCAAGATTTAAAGCAACATTATTGGTGGACAAAGATGAAGATTGAGATTGCACGCTATGTGGCGAGATGTGACACCTGTAGACGTGTGAAAGCCATACATATGAAGACTGCTGGTCCACTGCAACCTTTGCCCATCCCAACCTAGAAATGGGAGGATATTAGCATGGACTTCATTGTGGGATTACCCAGGACAGCGAAAGGATTTGATTCTATCTGGGTCATAGTTGATCGGCTTACCAAGATAGCCCATTTTCTGCCTGTCAAGACAGATCATCCAGTTGTTGTCTATGCTCAGTTATATATTTCTCGTATTCTTAGTCTACACGGAGTTCCAAAGAAAATAGTGTCGGATCGTGGACCGCAATTTGTATCCAAGTTTTGGGAAGCACTACATAAGTCCCTAGGTACTAAGTTGCTCCACAGTTCCGCCTATCATCCTCAAATAAGTGGACAGATTGAGAGAGTGAATCAAATACTTGAAGACATGTTGCGGGCATGTGTTCTAGAATTCCCACAGAAATGGGATGAATGTTTACCATTGGCGGAGTTTTCATATAACAATAGTTATCAAGAAAGTATCAAGATGGCACCATTTGAAGCTTTGTATGGACGATGGTGCCATACTCCATTGAATTGGTCTGAACCAGGAGAAAGGTGGTTTTTCAGGCCTGATATGGTCAAAGAAATGGAAGAAAAGGTTCAACGAATCATACATAACTTGAAAGAAGCACAAGCTCGACAAAAGAGTTATGCAGACAAACGATGCCAACCCTTGTACTTTCAAGTTGAAGATTATGTTTACCTGAAAGTATCACCAATGAAGGGTGTATCTCGTTTCGGGGTAAGAGGAAAGCTTGTGCCTCGATACATTGGTCTGTTCCCCATTCTTGAACAATGCGGAACAGTGGCGTACCGACTCCAACTACCCGAAACATTGTCTGCAGTGCACAATGTGTTCCATGTGTCCCAATTGAAGAAGTGTCTTCGGGTTCCAGATCGAACCATTGAAGTGATGGATGTTACCTTGGAACCAGACTTAACATATTCAGAACATCCTATTCGAGTCCTGGATCAGAAGGACAGGATCACCCGAAGAAGAGTTCTCAAATTCTATAAGATACAATGGAACCAACATACAGAAGATGAAGCTACATGGGAAACCCAAGACTTCCTAGAAAAGAATTTCCTAGGCTTTTTAGCTTCATGTAATTTGTGAGATATGTACAATTGTTGTAAAGAAGAAATAGACCCCATACCACCCCCTGCCTTGTACAAGAAATAAGGAAATAAAAATATGACGTGTTTCCTTTTCCACTACTTGCCCTAGTACTTTAAATCTCGGGACAAGATTCTTTTATGGGTGGAAGGATGTAACACCCCTGGTGTTACTGTCACTAAAACATGAGCATAACATCATGAGCATTAGCATATCATGTGTTTGTTACACCTAGAGTGCATTCACTAGGTAAAAATTTCAAATAACTTGTACTGATATGAATTGATGTGTGGTTAACCCTAGGGTAAAGTGCTTAACCCTAGATCGGGGCTTATGGATATAAGGGAAGCCCAAATATGTGAAAACTTCAAAAGACATGAGAAATGATCATAAGATATCACATTTAATGGACTTTAGTGACACCAAAACCTTGAAGTGCTAAAAACTCTGAAAAGACCCCTGGAAAACCCTAAGTTGAAACCCTAGGGGGTTAAGTCTAAATCTTGTGTACTTTTGGACCCAAGTGCAAAGACCAAAGTATTAGAACACCACAAATCATGTGTTTCACACATTTGAGGATTTGCAAGACAAATCATGGGATTTGGACTTCTTTGCAAAAACTACCCCATGAAATCATGTGGCTAAGTCTGAATTCAGTATCATAAGGTTGACTTTGGAGCTCTATATTTATAAATTTACAAGGAATTTGCCTAGGGTCAATACATCAAGATTATAGAGATACTAAAGAAATACATCTTTGATTATGTGACTGAGCCTTAGTGATGTGCAAAAATAGGAGGTAATTGAGCTCAAAGTTGAGCTGTCAGTCACACTAATAACTGAATTTTGGTCATCAGTGACATTGTCAGGACTTTGAGGTCGAATTGGAGCGGGATCTAGTGATCATTTGAGGATGGTTACTATAGCAAGATTGTAGCTGGATTATAGGGCTAGAACTTTATTACAGAAAGATTAACATGTTGCCATACAGAAATCAGAGATTAATGCCCTACAAATGGCCCTGTCAGACAGACTGAATGGTGTTCTGATTGTACAGTGACTGAATAAGATCACAGATTCAGCCCCCCTTGCCGGCGGTGACCTCCGCGCCTGGATTCACGCCGGCAATGCGATTCGTGCCCACTGGTGCCCAGATAACGCTTCGGGGTGAAAAGATCTTCACCGCAGATGAGCTTGAGGCACTGTTCCGACCCAGCCATCGTGTTTGCTTGACTCACAGCCAGTTCAGATAAGTTCACCGGAGATGGCCGCCTGTTGATCGATTGCCATGTGCCTAGGTGCTCTACCACGTAGCAGTAACTAGTTTTAAGCGTGTCCGTTCGTCGCCGGTGACCTTGCCACGGTGAACGCCACAAATCCTTTGTGCCAGTGCTCTTTCCCCTCTCCGGCTGCCAGCGCGACATGTCAAATTCAAGAGCCACCACCCTTGAGTCCTATAAATTGAGCGTGCCATCAGCTCCACTAAGTAGTCAAGCATCCAGCGCACCCACTCATGTCTCGGATTGTCCACCAGAGAGCCTTAATTTGGGATTTCCCCCAAATCCATCAAGAACACCGAAGAATGTGAGCTCGCCATGGTCAGCTCTTCACAGGTCCAATCATGCCCTCCTAGCTTCTGTTTTAGCATCCCTGTGTGCTCTTGATGCTCCTCGACCCGGCCAATTGAGTTAGAACTCGTTGGATCACCGGGAACGCCTCGGTTTGTCCGTTGATCGCGCTGTCACTGTGGGCAGTGAGATCAGGGGCTAGAACCTTGAAATTGGTTGAGGGGTAATGGTTATTAGGGGTCGAATTAGGTGTCAACCGCTCCAGAGCACCGGTAGTTGAGTTATCCGGCCGGTATGAGCTCGACGGAGTTCCTGCTCCGCCGTCCACGGTAGTGGACTTCACCTTGTGAAGAAATAGAAGAGGGAAGGGTCTATTTGCAATTGTTAGTGACACAGAGAAATAGTATTGCGGACTCTTTAAAGATTTTTCAAATCGCCAGGGTCTTCTATGCAAATCTAACACCGCGGGCGCGTTCTGCCTGTATTGGGCTGACTCGGGCTAAATTGAGCCCATTACTGTTGATGCTTTTCCTTTTTCTTTTTCTGCCAGACTTAGGAAATCCATAGAAAATTATAGAAAAATGCTAAAACTATGAGACCAATTTTGTTGGACTCCTAAATTTCTATAGTATTTAATAAAAATGGTTCCAAGATTTTTAGTTGTTGGGGACTTGTTCTCAAATGCTTCGGATTAAGAACAAGGCAACATAAAAAGTGTTAAATGATAAAGTCTTTCGTCCTCTGAAACATTATTTCCCCTCGGGATGTAATGTATTTCGAACGAAGACCACAAACAACATACCTTCGTAAGCACAATAAACAATGATGAAGAACTTATATGTAACATAAGAAGTAATATAAACATTTAAATATTATCACAATGTCATTTCTATTTTATTATCATAGAAAAATAGAAATGATTTCGGATTACAAGTGTACCTTCGGATTGCAGGAAGGCAAAAGTATAAAGATGACGCAAAAGCAAGTGCCAAGTCAGCGTGAACAGCACGGGAGTACTGTTCATCTATTTATAGGCGCGGGACGCAGCCCATGTAAAATTACATACATGCCCATTACATTTGCTAATGACTTATGGGAGTCTATCAAGGCCTAAGTAGTCTTTTCATCTTTAGGTCGGTTCCCCTTTCTGCTATCGCGACGAAGCTTTCCTGCGCATAGCTTCGGCTGTGCACCATTCTTCGTACAGCATGGTGATCAGCCCGTCCTTCATCTCAATCCCCCTTCGTCTGGCTTAGGCTTCGTCCTGACCGTACTCCATGTTCATAATCTGAGTCCGAAAATACCTGTTCATATAATTCACTTGGAAAACATTGTCAAATCTTGTTTTTGAGGACCTTCGGAGGACGAAGGCCCCCAACATTAGTCCAAACCAGAATTTATGTGGTATTTAAGAGGACCAAAACCTATACCTTTCGAATTTTAGAAAATACTAGGTAACTCCAAAAATCACCAAACTTTTTGGATAATCCTTATATGATATTTAGATCCTATGAGTGAAGTTTGACAGGCTTTGGACATTGTTTGATTCCCCAAACCTAAAACCCTAGTCTTCTAGGTAGTGTCTGCATTATGAAAATGAAGTACTGACTCTGAAGACCCTAGTTCCCTGGAGTACCGTGAAGGAAAGTTGTATTCAAGATACGACTTGATAAACCTTTTCTATTATTGCATTTTCATAAGCATTACATGAGCATTCATAGTTATATATGGTTATATATAGAGAACGAGGAAGAAGTAGTGGTTGAAGAAGAAGGAGCTACACCACCACCTGAAGACCCACCTGCCGGGAACTGCTTTTATTTTGATATTTGTGGAGCAGAGCCCGACTCTCCTACAACACAAGGCAACCCCGGTGCATTTGCCACCTCCTTGCTATTTTAAAATCTTTCTCACTTACTTGATGCATTAAGTGATAGGAGTTGTGTGCTAAACCAATTGTTGCATTTCCTTCCTTGGAACTGTTTACCATTCCTTGATTACTTGTTTTATGAAAAGGTTTTCTGATGCTTAGCCTTGCTTTAGAAAAACAAAATGTTTTGTTTTGACAAAAGATGATGCTTCAAGTGGGATGGGATGATTTTCAAAAATAAAACTTGATGGTGGATCCATCATGGCCGTGATGGGTTCAACATCGGATAAGATGTACCTCTGCCAGGTACCAAACTTTGGGTTTTGAAATGATAAAGCTGAGACCGGGCGGGTGACATGCACGACAAGAGAGTCTCGGTGTACTGTCTGCGTCTGAGTCGATTAAGGACCATGTCGATGTAGGCCTGCTGACCGAGGACCCTTTAACTGGTCACATGCCTCATCATGGGTAAGCTTTGCCTCGGGCAGACTAATACCAGAATAGGACAACACGCAATGGGAGTGGAGAGATGGCGAGAGTAGTGTGTACCCTCCGTGGCAAGAGGGCGGACGGTGGTGTATCTGTGCTCTTGGTTGGCGTGAACCCGATCTGGTCTTAAGAACCCCGGTGGCGAGTTGACATATGCAAGGGTTAAGTGCTACATATGTCGTGTGATTGGAGATCCTCAGCTGAGTATTAATCAATTCGGATCGCCGTTACTTCTCGGACATGAAGACTTGGTCACTGACTTACACGTAGCATTCCAGTGAACTAAAAGGGATGATAAAAGATGGCTAGTATCGGCCAAGTGCTTGAACTAGGGTAGAAAGAACTCTAGATTCATGTAATGACTTAACTTGCTAATAAAACTGGATTTTTAAGGATCCACTATTAGTAAGCATTTTTGCAAACAGAGTCTTGATATTTGATCAGCCTTACCTTGATTCCCTCAAGCCAGCATATCCTTGAGAGTCTTTTCTTTTGACGTGTAAGACTTGCGAAAGTACACTTCATACTCAGGGTTTTCGAACCCATGTTGTTGTAGGTGAGGAAGCAGCAAACTTTTGCTGCTTTTGCTCTAAGGTGGTGCCAAAAGAAGAATCTCAACACTGAAGCCTCGGGAGGATGTTGGCCTCGCTTTTGAAAAACATTATTCTTTTATGCGGGAGGGGTTTTTTCCTCCCGAGTTTGTAATAATAATACTTATGCACTCATATACCACTGGTCTGTAATAATAACACTCTTTCTATATTTTAATGAATGTAAATTAAGTTACCTTAATTGCTTCCGCTTATTCGTCCCTCCGATGTGGTGTAATATCTGCATGACGGGTGAAACGCTCTTGGGCGAGGAAAGGATACAGATACTGAACTTGTCAAGTAGTTATGTGCATCTACAGGATTGTCCAAGGTCCGTTGGACAAGGACAACTATAGGTGGGCCTAATGACTTGGGAGGTTTAGTCACACATTCCCTATTCTTGAACGATGTGGGCAGGTTGCGTACAAACTTCGGCTACCAGAATCATTATCTGATGTATATAATGTGTTCCCCTTATCATAATTGAAGAAGTGTCTTCAGATCCTTGATCAAACTATGGATGTGTCTGATGTTAATTTGGAACCCGACATAACCTATTCGGAATATCCCATCCGAGTGTTGGATCAGAAAGACCGAGTTACTCGAAAAAGGACCCTCAAGTTCTACAAGGTACAGTGGAACCAACACACAGAAGAGGAAGCTACATGGGAGTCTGAAGATTTCTTAGAAAAGTATTTTCTTAAGTTCTTAGCCTCTTGTAACTTTTAGGGTTTATGAACTTTATTGTAAAGCTAGACGAAGCCCATAGACCCACCCCCTACTCTGTAAGAGAAAATAGAAAATAAAGTTGTGACACGTTTGCTTTTTCATTACTTACCCTAGAGCCTTAAATCTCGGGACGAGATTCTTTTATAGTGGGGGAAGGATGTAACACCCCTCGTGTTACGAGAACTAAAACTTTGACCTAACATCATATGCATTGGCATTACATTATGTATGATACACCTAGAATTCATCCACTAGGCTAAAATTTCAAAACAAACATGTGGTGTGATGCTTGTGTGGTGATCTAACTTGGTAAAAGGGATTCTTGACCCTAAGGTAGAGTATCTCTCTTTAAGGATTAGAAACCTATGGCCTTGTGAGATGAGCACTAAGGTATGAACTCAACAAGTTGGTGGAAATGATCAAGAAAGGTTAAGCTTACATAACTTAAGTGCCACATGTACCCTAGAACACTCAAAACCCTAATTTGGAACCCTAAACCCTAATTAGTGCCCTATTGGGTGATTTCAAGTTCTATGCACTTTAGTCAAAAGTGTATACATCAAAGCGATAGAGTAACAAAAGTTAAGCAACTTTCATGTTTGGGGATTTCCATGTTTTGTGGTGAAAATTGGGGTAAATTGCAAAAAGGTCCAAGAGCACCCTTGTTCTTGAACTCTGAAACCAGTGTCCACAAGCCAACTTTAAGCCTTTGTAACTCTGGATCTGTGAGGAGTTTGTGATGAGTTACCACAACAAAGTTGTAGAGCTACTATAGTAGTCTAAGTTTGATTAAGTGACTTAGCCCAAGAATGGTACAGAAACTGGAGTAAAATGCCCTAGAAGTCGGGTTGTCAGTCGAGCCCTAATCTGAAAACAGATTGTCAGTGATGTTAGCTCGACTTTGGAGCCAAATTATGCTTGATTTAGTAAGTTAATGACTAAGGTCTATGTGACAAAGTTGAAACAGGTTTATAGGAGAATAACTTTGATGTAATCGGATTAGTGGCTCATCACATGGAAATCAAAGAAAAAGGCCCCTCAAGTTGCTCTATGAGGCGCACTGAATGAAATCAGCATGGTACATTAGACTGAAGAAGATCGTGGGTGCAGGGAACCTAGCCGCCGGTGATATCCACGCGGTGATTCGAGCTGGCCGTCGAGATTCGTGCTCGGTTTGGGTGGGATATTACCGCGAGGATGAAAAGATCAAAGGGGGATTGGATTGAGTCAGCCCCGCTGTACCCACTTGCCCGGCGACATGGCCGTGCGGCCGTCGCCGTGGTGGCAGTAACACTCCTAGTGTTACGAGAACTAAAACTTTGTCATGACATCATATGCATTGATATTTCATTATGTATGATACACCTAGGATGCATCCACTAGGCTAAAATTTTAAAACAAACATGTGGGATGATCTGACTTGGTCAATGAGGCCCTTGATCCTAGGATAGGGTATTTCCCCAAGGATTGGAAGCATGTGGACTTGTGAGATGAGCACTAAAGGATGATCTCATCCAGTTAGTAGAAATGTTCAAGAAAAGTTAAACTTAGAGAGCTCAAGTGCCACATGTACCCTAAAAAATTCAAATCCCTAGTTTGAAACCCTAAAACCCTAATTAGTGCCCTATTGGGTGATTTTGAGTTCTATGCACTTTTAACAAAAAATGTATACATCAAGATGATAGAGTAACAAAGGTTAAGCAACTTTCATGTTTGGGGATTTCCAAGTTTTGTGGTGCAAATTGGGGTAAATTGCAAAAGATCCAAGAGCACCCATATGCTTAACTCTGAAAACAGTGTTAACAGGCCAATTTAAAGCCTCTATATCTCTTGATCTATGAGGATTTTGCCATAAGTCACCACAAAAAAATTGTAGAGCTACTATAGTAGTCCAAATTTGATTAAGTGACCTAGCCCAATAATTGTACAGAAATTGATTTAAAATGCCCTAGAAGTCGGGCTGTCAGTCGAGTCCTAATCTGAAATCAGACTATCAGTTGCATCGGAACAACTTTGGAGCCAAATTATGCTTGATCTAGTAAGTAAATGACTATGATCTCTGTGACAAAGTTGAAGCTGGTTTATAGGAGAATAACTTTGATGTAATCGGAATAGTAGCTCATCACATGGAAATCGAAGGAAAGGGTCCTCAATTTGCTCTGTGAGGGCATTGAATGGAGTCGGCGATGGTACAGTAACTGAAAAGGATCTCCGGTTCCGTGAACCCGACGCCAGCGATCTTCCGTCGCGATCCGCGCTTGCCTGGGAGATTTGTGCCTAGGGAGAGTGGATAACCTTGGACAGATTCACTACTCTGCGGATTGAGTCGAGGGGGGGTAAAAAGATTGGGCCAGCCCGCGGCACTCCTTTAAGTGCTTCAATGTCGCGGTGTCACCGGCGGCAGAGCTCGCCCTCACTATGCCTCTCTACTACATGGTGTCCATGCGCTTGTGTCGTACTGTCGTGACCGTAGATAGCCAGCCATGCCATCGTGACATTGTCTACCACGACGCCCGGCTGTAGTGAAAGAAATCCGAGCGCCGCCGTGAACGCTCTCATCCCAAATTCGCGAAGCACACGAATGATCACTATAAATTGAAGGCTCTCTCTGCTCTGCCTTCTTGTTACAAACCCAGCGCACCACCCCTCACTCCCGATCATCCACCATAGCTTGTGAATTCCGGATTTCCCCCAAATCAGCCGGAACGCCACCATGAGGCATCGCGTCGTGGCCAGCCGTTCTCAGGTCCGTTCACGTCCCTCTGATCCATGTTTCTACATCCTCTGGTGCTAGTGAAACTCCCGATCTCAGCCAATTGAATGCTACCGCACCTTAGCTTAGGGAACGTCGCGTCGTCGTCTGGGAATGCCGTCGTGGATATAGCTCATGTCGACCGGCGTTCCTGGTTGTCTCCGTCCAAGTTTGTGTCACCATGGAAGTCCTAAAAGGTCACTGATTCATTCTGAGCCCCTGGATTGAATGCGACCGGCTTAGGTAAAACGAAACAGGCTCACCGGAGCGCTTGTTCCGCGGTTGTCACGAGCAGACATAGCTTAATGGTGGACCAATCAAATTAAGGCCATATATGTGTTCGGGTAGCATCAGAGATGAAGCCCATGTACTCGACACCACCGGAGCACGTCACCGCCAGCGAGTACATGCAACTCCGGCCAAGTATTCGACCGAAGCGCCGTCGGGGACTTGAGTTGTGAAGAAATAGAAGTACGGGGGGCCTATATGCGATTGTCAGTGAAACACGTGAATAGTACTCTAGGCTCTTTAATGGTTATTCAAGTGGCCAGGGACCTTTGCGCAAAACCAAACGTGCAGGCGCAGACGAAGGCATGTTTCCGCTGTCCGTGGGGCCGGTTCAGGCCAGATTCGGCCCAACCCTGTTCATCATTTTTCTTTTTCCTCATAAATTGGGAAATCTGTAGAAAATATTAGAAAAATGGTAAAATTATGAGACCAATTTTGTTAGATTCCTAAAATCGAGTAGTATTTAATAAAAATAATTCAAAGATTTTTAGTTCAAACCTAGAATTATGTAGCAATTAAAGGTTCTTGAATAAAGTCATTTAGAATTTTAGAAATAATTTCGTAATTCCAAAAATAATAAAACTTTTTGGGTAGGCTTAACATGATGGTCAAAAACCTTGAGTAAAATTTGAAATAGTTTGGACACTGTTTGATCAGAAACCCAATAACTAGTTTCATAGGATTAATTATTTAATACTAATCCTAAAGGAATACCTAACTAGAAAACCTTAGTGATTGATTCATACCATGAAGGAAAGTTGTATTCAAGACATGACTTACTATATTTTTATTGTGTAACTGCATATTCATAACATAGAATAAGCATTCATGTACATGTATTATCATGTACAGAACACGAGGAAGAAACCGTAGTAGAGGAAGAAGTTGTCTCCCAGACCGAGAATCCTCCAGTGGAGAACAACTTTTACTTCGACATCGGCGGTGTGAAAATAGAAACTCCTGCAACACAAGGCAAGCCCCGGTGCATTATCACTGTTCCTTGTTGTTTTAAAATCTTTATCACCTTATATGATGCATTAGGTTATAGGAATTGTGTGTTAAACAGTTCATGCATTTCCTTCCTTGGAAAATTGGTTACCATTCCTTGTTTACCTGTTTTATTTAAACAAGTTTTCTAATGCTTAGTCTTGCTATAGAAAACAAAATGATTTATTTTGAAAAGGTGATGCTTCACACTGGATGCGGATTTTTTTTACAAAGAAAACAGTTATGATGGTGGATCCATCACGGTCGTGATGGGTTCAACAACTAAAAGGAGTACCTCTGTGAGGTACCAAACTTCGGGTTTTAAATGATAAAGATGAGATCGGACGGGTGACTTGCACAAGAAGGAAGTCTCGATGTAGTGTCTCCGTCTGAGTCGCTTAAGGACCGAGCCGATGTAGGCATGTTGATCGAGGACCTTGGCGGACCAATACCAGAAAGACTACCACGCAATGGGAGTGGAGAGATGGCGAGAGTAGCGTGTACCCTTCATGGCAAGAGACTGGATGGTGGAGTATTTATGATCTCGGTTGGCGTGAACCCATTCTGGTCTTGAGACACCCGGGTGCGAGTTGACATATGCAAAGGTTAAGTGCTACATATGTCATGTGGTTGGAGATCCCCAGCTAGGTAATAATCCATTCGGATCGTCGTTACTTCTCGGACATGAAGACTTGGTCACTGACCTACACATAGCAACAAGTGAACTGAAGGGTGATAAAAAAGATGGCTAGTATAGGCCAAGTGCTTGATCTAAGAATAGAAAGGAAACTAGATGCAGGTGATTACTTAACCTGACAAGTAAAATGAATTCTTAAGGATCCACTCATAGTAAGCTTTTCTGCAAAAGAGTCTTTGAATCTTGTTAAACTTTACCTTGATTCCCAAAAGTCAGCATATCCTTAAGAGTCTTTTTCCTTTGACGAGTAAGACTTGCGAAAGTACACTCTGTACTCAGGGTTTTCAAACCCATGTTGTTGTAGGTGATGAAACTGCTGGGTTCTACTGTTTCTGTTCCAAGGTGGTTCCAAAGTAGGAGGAAGAAAACTAAGACCTACCTGGGTAAGGTGTTTTGCCTTCCTGTGATGTAATTATAAGTTTATGCACAGTACCCAGATATGTAATAATCAACTCTTTATATATTTTACTTATGAATGTAAATTTTGTTATTGTAATACTTTCCGCTTTCTCCGATGGTGTGTAATGTCTGCGTTATGGGATAAGTGCTCTTGGGCGATATGATGGAGATATAGGTAATCGGACCTGCCGAGCCATTGAGCATACCTGCATGACTGTTTGAGGTCCTTAGGACAAGGACATCAGTAGGTGGGCCTAATACCTTAGGAGGTTTCGTGATAGCTGGTATCGGAGCGAAGCCCATTTCCTCGGACATTACTTAGTACTTCAAAAGATTTTAAAATACTTACCTTTGAATATTCTTTCATTCTTATCTTGATCCTTTCTTATAGCAACTTATCTTTTCAAGTCGAGTAAAAGAGTGCCAAATAATAGGTTATACATAGGAGGTATGGGATCAACAAGTGCTTGATTCCCTAATTGTAGGTCTTGCATGCATCATATTTAAACAATACTAAGTAATCTTCCCCTCTTATAGAGACGTGGCACGCACCAAGACTACCCAGCGGAAGGTGACCGGACATCGGGGTGTACCTCGACACTAGTTGGCTCCTCAACATGAGGGGAGCAGTAGTGGGAGTAATGATCCCATAGGGGATCTGGAGGTCACAGTTGAACATTTAACGATGGAACTGCACCACGGAAGCAGGGAGTGTGCGCGTGATAGTCACCGCATCGCTGAGTTGTCAGCAGAGGTTGACCGTTTGCAGCGGGAGATTGTGGAGCGAGATAGGGCTATTGTTTAGGCTGTAAATTCAGGATCTATAGCCTAGGATTGCGAGGCGACTGCCCGAGCCCGGGTGGAAGAGCTAAGCATAGCCCTCAAAAATCTGCAAGCGTATAATAATACTCTGCATGAGGAAGTGCACGTGCTGTATGACCAGTTGCATCCGAACGTACCACCAGAAGTTGCGGCGATGGGAGCTGGTGCATCTGGAGCAGTTGGCGGAGGACCTTATGGGGAGTTGGATCTCTTTGGAGCCCCTCCTTCCATGAACATCGCGGATGATCGTTCTCCCAAAGCTAGCAGTGGAGCAGGAGCAGCCAAGGACGCGGATAACTAGATTAGTGTAGTAGTATGTGGTTTCCTTATGTAATCTAAATATGGAAAAGTGAGTTGTATAAGTTGAGTATGTATAAATAGAACAAGTTTGGAATAATGTAACAGAAGTTGTGTAATCGTGGCATGTAATAATCAAGTATGTTTTCTTCTTCAGATGTCGTCCAGAACTCGTGCTCAGGATGGGGATGGAACTTCCCGTGGTGGGGAGGAAACTCCGAACACGCTGCATGTACCTCCCACGCTGGTAGAGGCTATCGCTGCCTTAATTAATGCCACTGCTGATAACACTCATTTTTTTGAGAAATGGCTGGGAATCAAATTCATCAGTAGGGAGGCAGAGGTCAACACCAAACCCCAAGAGACACTACGTACATGGAGTTTTCACAAACTCGTCCACCTATTTTTGTTAAGGCAGAAGAACCTTTGGAAGCGGGTGAATGGATTCGGGTCATGGAGAAGAAATTTGGACTAATTCGATGCACAGAGATCCAGAAGCCCCTGTTCGCTGCCTAGCAACTGAGAGGTCCCGCCAGTACCTGGTGGGCAAACTTTATAGCTGTTCGGCCTGAAGGATATCTTGTCACGTGGGTAGAGTTCAAGCAAGGGTTCAGGGAACATTACATTCCAGATGGTGTTCTGCAGATGAAACTGGAAGAGTTCGTTCGCTTAAAGCAAGGAGGAGACTCAGTGATGCAATACCTCGCCAATCTCAACCATCTTTTTCAGTATGCTATAGAGCAAGTTGACACGGACCCGAAAAAGAATAATTGTTTTGTGAGAGGTCTAAATGATCGACTACAGCGGAAGATGGCCACTTGTCTGGATCTCACTTACAGTAGGGCCGTGAGCATAGCGCTTTCAGTGGAAGCCAAGAATTTGGGGAAAGGAAAGACAAAAAGATTTGGTGTGAAGGGGTGAAGGATCCTCTCAAGGATCCGAGAAGCGGTCAAGGTTGGTGATCCGTCCATTTAACCCAAATCACTCTTTTCCCCGTCCACTTGCCTATCCTTTCAAGCAACCAGTTTTCATCCATCCCACTCTTGCCCCTACTCAAAATACTCCAATGAGTGCCCCTAGTATTCGTTTCCCCGCCTTACCCAGTTCATCTAACAGCTGCTTGAACTGTGGGAAGTTTGGACATTTCATCAAGGACTATCCCTATCCAAAGCAAAATAAATCCAATTTTTAAAAGACTTCTGGAAGCACATCTCAAGGCAAGAGAAATGTGGCAAGCACTGAGGTAGGCAAAGATCAAAGGAAAACTAGACAAGTCTACTATGCTTAAGTGGCTACCACCCCAAAAGGAGAGCCTATGATGATGGGTACGTTTTCTGTTGCCAATCATCCCTCCATCATTCTTTTTGATTCTAGTGCATCACATACTTTCATGAGTGAGACTTTTGTTGAGAAGCATTGCATACCTAGTGTTCAATCAAAGAAGGGTCTTGTTATTCAATCACCTGGGGGTCAAATTTTTACTAAGGAAGTAGTCTTCCACGTACCCGTGAATTTAGTCGGATATGATTTCCCCACCAATATGATAGTTATAAAGGGGTAAGACATAGGTGTGATTCTGGGCATGAATTGGTTAGCCTAGAATAAGGCTATTATCAATGCCGATCAAAGGACTATTCAGCTAAGTCATGAACAAGAAGAAGTCAAGTTGTCTATCCCTGTATCTATCCCAGTCAAAGTATCTAGACAAGTTTTTGAAGCCGTAGTCAAGAGATACAAGACATCCTGGTTGTGTGTGAATTTCCGGATGTATTCCCTGAAGACTTGTCCGGATTACCTCTAGAGAGGGACGTAGAGTTTGTGATTGAATTGAAACCTGGTACGGCTCCTATTTCTAGAAGATTGTACCGTATGCCCCTCAATGAGTTGGCAGAACTAAAGACGCAATTACAAGACTTATTGGGGAAAGGATTTATCAGACCGAGTTCATCGCCATGGGGATGTCCAGCCATCTTCGTCAAGAAGAAGGATCAAACCCTACGAATGTGTGTGGACTACCGACCCCTTAATGAAGTTACTATTAAAAACAAGTATCCCCTTCCCAGGATCGATCTTTTATTCGATCAGCTTACTGGAGCCCGGGTATTTTCTAAAATTGATCTCAGATCGGGCGACCCGAGGATATACCCAAGACGGCTTTCACAACTCGCTATGGATTATTCGAGTATTTGCTTATGTCCTTTGGATTAACAAATGCTCTAGCTCATTTCACATATTTAATGAATTTGGTGTTCATGCCCGAATTAGACAAGTTTGTGGTGGTCTTTATTGATGACATTCTGATCTATTCCAAGAATAAGGAGGAGCATGCAGAGCATTTGCAGATTGTTTTAACGCGCTTAAGAGAACATCAACTTTATGCTAAATTCAGCAAGTGCGCGTTTTGGTTAGAGGAAATCCAATTTTTATGGCATGTTTTATCTGCTAAAGGGATTGCGATTGATACCAGCAAGGTTAAGGATATTCTAGAATGGAAATCTCCAACCACAGTACATCAAGTTAGAAGCTTCCTTGGACTAGCTCGTTATTACTGCAGGTTTACACCAAATTTCTCCAAGATTGTTAAACCTATCACAGAGCTGTTGAAGAATGATGTTAAGTTTACTTGGTCTCCCAAGTGTAACGAGGCCTTTGAACAATTGAAAACATTACTGACCACGGCACCGATTTTGGCTCAATCAGATATTGAGAAGTCATTTAATGTATATTGTGATGCATCAGGCATTGGATTTGGATGTGTTCTGATGCAAGAAGGACGAGTAATAGCTTATGCCTCAAGACAGCTGTGTTGGCATGAGTAACATTACCCGACACACGATTTGGAATTGGCCACAGTGGTTCATGCCCTTAAAATATGGCGTCAATATCTGCTAGGAAATATATGTCATATATATACTGATCACAAGAGTTTAAAGTACATTTTCACCCAGTCGGAGTTTAATATGAGACAAAGAAGATGGCTCGAACTAATCAAGGAATATGACCTAAAGATTCACTATCATCCAGGAAAGGCTAATGTGGTGGCTGATGCTTTAAGTCGTAAAGCATTTTGTCATTGCCTCACTGTGGGATTGCCTAACACCACCTTATGTCAGGAAATGGAAAGACTGAATTTGGGAATAGTGCAACAAGGAGCCTTGATGCATTTGAAGCTTGAGTCGGGTATTCAACAAAGGATGATTGATGCTTAGAGGGTTGATAAGGGTATGAAGCATATCCACGAGAAAATGGAAGCCAGCAAAGCTACTTGTTTTAGAAAAGATTAGCAAGGAGTGTTATGGTTTAAAGACCGCATAGTGGTGCCTAAGGATACTGAACTCCGTCAACAAATCTTGGATGAAGCTCATGTTAGTCGGTATTCTATTCATCCTAGAAGTACTAAAATGTACCAAGATTTGAAACAGCATTATTGGTGGACTAAGATGAAGACAGAAATCGCTCGCTATGTGGCAAAATGTCATACTTGTAGATGAGTCAAGGAGATGCATATGAAAACTGTTGGACCTCTGCAATCATTGCCTATCCCCATGTGGAAATGGGAGGACATAAGCATGGATTTTTTTGTGGGACTACCCAAGACATCTAAAGGATATGACTCTATTTGGGTCTTAGCGGACCGGCTTACAAAGACAGCTCATTTTCTTCCAGTCAAAACTGGTCACCCAGTCGTTGTTTATGCTCAATTGTACATTGCTCGTATTCTCAGCCTGCAAGGAGTGCCAAAGACAATAGTGCCAGACTGTGGACCATAATTTGTATCCAAATTTTGGGAAGAGTTACATAAATCTTTGGGCACGAAATTGCTCCATAGTTTGTCCTATCATCCTCAAACGAGCGGGCAAACAGAAAGAGTAATTCAAGTACTGAAAGATATGTGTTGGGGGTCTTCATCTTCCGAAGGTCCTCAAAAACACGACTAACATGTTTTCCAAGTATAATATACTGTCACAGGAACCTTCGGCCTTGAGATGAAGGTGCGCATGATATGAAAGGCGTAATCTGGGAGAAGGACGAACCAGTCCTGAAGCTACGGATGGAGAAGCTTCGGCTTAGCAGTGGAAGATGAAACCGACCTAGAGAGGAAAAGGCTATCTAGTCCCCGATAGTTTACCCTTAGTCAATAATAAACGTCAAGGGCATGGATGTAATTTTACACGGACTATGTCATGTGCCTATAAATAGATGAACAGTAACACCGTACTGTTCACGCTGACTTGTATTCACTCGCGCGTCACAATTGGATTCTTACCTTCTGTAAAGCCGAAGGTACAAATGTAACTTACTGTTATTAATGTATATCCATGATTAAATAATGAAAATATAAGTAATCTTATGGTTTGATTATGTTATTAACCATGTTCCATATGTTTCTACTTTCATTACTACATACTGAGATGATGATGGTATGTCCTTCATAACCTTCGTCTGAAGATCATTATATCCTAAGGGAGATAATGCTTCAAAGGACGAAGGTCTTTGACCATTAACATTTTGTGTTGCCTTGTTCTTAACTCATAGCATTTGAGAACAAGTCCCCTGTAATATCCCAAAAAAAATGTTGACTAAAAGTTGATCTTCAGTGAGTGGATGTGGGAAAAGGGTTGTGGGCCGTTGGATGCTGCATCAGAAGTCATCTGAGGCGTCACTTCTTTCCTCCCACAAAATAAACCCTAGGTGGCCACCCCCTCCCCCTTCTTGGCCGCCACCCCCTCCCCTTTCTTGGCCGCCTCTCTTTTCCCCCTTGGCTGGCCGCCCCTCTCCTCCCATGGCAGCAGCCCTCCATTGCTTCTTCCTCCGTAGATCTCCCCCCACTCAGCAAGGATCGAGAAAAGGAGGAGCACGTTGAATTGAAGAGGGAGAGAGGATCAAGGAGATGTTCTTCCCCATCTCTTCTTTAAGATTTTCTTCGGGAAACCCTAGGTATGGATGAAATCCTTGTTCCTCTCTGTAATTATATGATTTTGGAGGTTGTGGATCAAGGGGATTAAAGGATTAGAGGTTGGATTAGATGTGGGGTTAGGTTTTGGTCTCGAATTTAGTTTTTCTGCGGAATGGCAGATTCGACAGTTTCTGTTCATGCCAGTTTTACGTGGTTTTGTGGCCTCAAAAAAATGAAAAGTCTATATATGAGTTGTAGATAATTTGTAGATCTTTCCGTGGCCGCGAAGAACACCCCAATAGGACATCAGATCAGAAAGTTATTGCAGTTTGATTATAGCAGTTTTTCAGTCTCATAATTCTGTGCAGAATCTGTTCTGTTAAGATTTAGGCAATTTCATCAACAGAATTTCATAAGCTTTCCAGATTGTTAAAGAGTGCATTCATATGAATTATGAAACTCAAGTTATGATTGTTTTACTGTGGCTGTTCCTGTTTGCCTGACAAAAATGAGCGGGTCTGTTCAGGTAAATGGCTGAATTGGCTCTTCCAACTATGGAGACTTCTGTAGAGGGATACATGTTCTTACTGCCAGTAGAATTTCATGAATTTTGGTTGAGTAGTTTGTGAGATATCAAATTTTGAAGTTAACTACGCTGCTGTCTAAAACATATTCAGTCAGTTATCTTGTCAGATGTTTTAGAACTTATAGATGACAGAATTTAATTATCCATTGAATACCGAAGTTGTAGGGTATCTTGTGTAGATACTCCTAGATTATTTGTTTGATATCACGACTGTTATAATTTTAAAGATACAAAATTAACAAACAGCGCTGCTGCTGTATGGCATGTGGTTCAGGATGGGATGCTTTCCACCAGGTCTTGGTTTCAAGTGTAGGAGCGATTTGTTGATTGTTGGCAAATGTTTGTGAAATATTTGTACTAAGTTTTATGCCGCTAGCAGGTGGCTACACTCCAGATCATGCCTAGTACATTTCTTCTTCTTCGATGAAGGCAAGTGAATGTAGCAGTGGTTGGTTCCGTTCTGACCTGTTATTTCTATTGCCTATACTCTAATATTCAGAAGTATTGGATTCTTTCATATTTGGACTCTATGGTGATGCTTTACTTGCTTGCATTATACTGATGCTCAATCATATATTGATGATGGTTATGATTCGAGTATGACTCATTAGATTAATTCACACCTCTGAAGGTAAATGAAGTATTATTTGAGGTTGGTATTGTATCTGAAGGTAAATGAAGTATTATTTGAGGTTGTATTGTATGTGAAGGAAGTGAAGTATATTGATAAATGCAGCATACCATATACATTTCATAATTCACTTGCATCTGAAGTTGGGTCGTGACCTATGGTCCGACCGTACCGGTACAACTTAGCATCGTACGTTGCCCGAGGAGGGGTATGATGTGGCTTCATACCCTTAGAGGTATGAAGGCAGAGGACATATGCATTCATTGAAGTTGTATTTGTAGATGATGTAGTTTTATACCCTTAGAGGTATGAAGACAGAGGACCTACACATTGCATTTCTATGCATACATTGAAGTGATATTTGCAGGTATTGTTGACGCAGGGAAGTGTTATACAACCTATTGTGGTTGTTCGAGGAAATGAGATGGTATTGGTTATATTGGGACTATTGAGTTCTATATCTACAAATATTTCTGATCTTAATTGTGATTCTTTTAAAATGTTGATTAATTCAATTTGTGGTTTAAATATCTCGTCAAAACAATTCGCTTGCTGAGATGTTTCATCTCACTCTTGCATTACTCAATGCAGGTGCTTGTTGCTCATCAAAGGAAGTGGGAAGTAGCAGCACATCCACCTTCACTCTCATAATAACGCTGCTTAGGCACAGTCATGATTTAATTAGAAGCTTCTTGTCAAAGGATGTTTGTTTCTAACTAGTTGTGCGCACTGGTTAATTTAGTTCATGTCGTTATGGTTGTCTTCCCATTGCTAGCAGATTATTAATGTCTATTATGTTTTCTTATCATGATATCAATTTATACTTTGTTTCTTCCCCGTTTATGCAATTTTTAAAGGAGATGTTGTCAAAATTTTATATACGAATGTTAGATGTGTAGTTTAGTAGCATTCTTGGGTGTTTGTAGATCCCGGGGTGTTACAGTTGGTATCAAAGCATAGGCTTTAGATTCTTAGCAATTTGAAGATAAATTTGACACACTTGCATATATAGGAAGGGTATGGGTACAAATATCTTTGATATATATTAATGTCTTTGAAGTGCAGATGACAATAATTTCACCCCTCCGTATTCCATTATGGTGATGTGGTAAGTTGTTTATGACCTAATGCCTGATATAATTTATCTGTAAATTTTTATAGTGTTTTATTAATGCGTTTGATATCTGTCACACCCGGTTTCAGAAGGCAAACCGAATGCGAACCATGTACGTGCCAGGATCAGTTATTCACGTACACAGCAGTTACATAATATGGACATCATCACACAGTGCTCAAATAGTATTAAAAAGGGAAATAATAGTCGATTACATCATACGTCTGAGACGTCCATATAGTCCTTACAATAAATCAAAGTGCGGAAAAGAAACGTAGATAACCGCGGCCTTCACAGGCAGCCGACTGGGGGTTGCCGCTAACCCACGCCTAGAACTCGTCGTAGTCTTGGAACTCCTGGAAGTCTCCTTCCACAGCTTCATCTTCGCCTGAGCAGTGGTTGCAATGCTGACAACCTGGGGATGGGGGGGTTTGGTGTGTAGAGCAAGGGTGAGTACACATCAACATACTCAGCAAGTATCCTGTTTGGCTGTAGTGGACTAGCTTTATGTGGGGGGGGGGTAAGTCAAGCAGTTGCTTTTAGTTGGTCAGATTATTATTTACTAATAGAAAGCCAGGTTTTAGCATTAACCCAAGTTATTAGCCCGATGTACCCTTTCCAAACGGAAAGAATACCACTTACCAGCACCATAGTCATAACCAGAACCATCGAAATCATAGCCACCTGTACCATAATGTCTCTGATCAAGTACCACTAATCACTGGAGCTCCCTTGGCCGCTCATAACCACGAGCACGGCTGATATATCAGTTTTCAAACACTCTGCAGAGGTTGTGCACTTTACCCATAAGTCGTGATTCCCATTCTGCCCGGAGATCATGACTCTCCATTGATCACTACCAAGGTGACCCAGCAGGGCATCACTACGTAGCCTTTACAAAGATTCTCCGGGGCTGTAGCCGCCCGTTAGGTTTCCTAAATGTACTGCACTCCTCCCCAAGGGACAAATCAACCTTGGCAGAGCGAGCCGCATACACCGAGCCCCATTGACGGCACAACGGCGAAGCGAACTACACCCCAGATCCTCTAATTATTCAGCTAAGGGCGTCCCACTCCACCCTCATGGTTGCACTGTTTTCCCGGGCGGTCATCCAACGAACAGGTCCTTACGGAGAGGCACTCGAGAAATCGCTCGAGTCCCCTTAAATGCCACAAGTATGATATCATAAATAAGAGGGAAAACAGTGTATCATAGATAATTCTCATCATGTTCATTGATTAGAGTTAAGCAATAGCATAAAGCTAAACAATAATAATCCAACCCAGATAGGTAGACAAGGACATGGATAACAAAAGCTAGTCAATCCTTAGGCATAAATGTGTAAAGCGAAAGGTGAATTAAATAATGAATAGGACAGAGATAGGTCAAAGGACACTTGCCTCCACCAACCGACTGTTGCTCAGGGGCTTCTCCTGCGAGTTCCTCGGGCTCTTCAACCGGATCGTTCTCTATGCGATTGCAAGCACACATACATTCATCCATTCAAATTAGGAAACAAACAGTACACCATACAAGAGAACAAATAAAGTAAATATGCATAAAGTATGACATTCGATATCGCATTCGTTGAGGTTAGAAAGAAACGGGGAAAGGTCTCGCAGGGGTTAAAGCTTATGCACTAATGATTAGTTAAATTATGTGCTCTAGTTCCAATTGGTTCTAACAAAAGAATTAGTTATATGCACTAACGGAAACCTAGCCCCTTTTTAGTTGATCAACCTTAAGCGAAATGAACAATTGACTATATGAATTGACTAACGTAACGGAATTCTAAATTAAGTTTCCTATTTCATTAACATGAACGATGATTAGCTTGCCCAGAATAAAATAAATAACAATAATAAAATAAAATAAAATAAAATAAAATAAATAATAAAAAAGGGGCGGTTGAACCGGCCAGGGGCAGGGGCGGGGGCGGCCAAGCCGGCGGCAGGCGGCCGAGCTGGCGGGGGGGGGGCGGTCGAGCTAGGGCAGGGGGCGGCCGAGCTGGCGTGCAGGGGCGGCTGGGCAGGGGCGGTCGAACCGGCGGCCGAGCCGGGGGCGCGGGGGCGGCCGAGCGGCGGTGGCCGAGCCGGGCGGGGGCGGGGAGGGGAGATGGGAGAGGGAGGAGAGGGGGAGGGGGACCTCACCGGGGACGGGGACGGGGCGGCCGAACCGGCGATGAGCAGGGGCGGCGGCTAGGGCAGGGGCGGCGGCTGGGGTGGGGGAGAGGGAGAATGGGAGGGAGAGAGAGGGATTTGGGGGGAAAGGGAGGGGCGGCTGGGCCAGCTGGGCCCAACGAGGGCGCGCGGGGGGGCGGCTGGGCCGGCCAGGGGCGGCTGGGTCGGCCGGGGCGGCCCACGGCGCGGGAGAGAGAAAAAGGGAGGAGAGAGAGAAGGAAAAAAAAGAAAAAGAAAAAAAAGGTTTTCTCCTTTTCGAAATCCGTTTTTCCTGGATGAATGCACTTACATTTTTAAGCAATCGAAAGAATGCATGGTTCGGCATGATGCATCAAACAACATAAAGTATTTTAAGGTTTTGCTTTACGCGGGAATTCCAAGCCAAACCCCGCTATAATTTTGGAAAAGATCAAGGTCTAGCGAGGGAAAAGGAAAAAAAGAAAGGGTAACGCCCGAATTTAGCGAGTGAAGAAAAAGAAAAAATTCAACTCCAAAATTCGGGGTGTTACAAACCTATCCCCCTTAAAAGAATCTCGCCCTCGAGATTCAGGGCTGGCTAGCAAAGAGCTCTGGGTACTTGGCCATCAGATCATCTTCACGCTCCCAGATTGCTTCTTCCTCAGGGTGATGATTCCATCTGACCTTGCACATTCTGGTGGTCTTCCTTCGGGTGACTCTGTCTGCAACCTCAAGGATCTGCACTGGCTTCTCAACGTAGGTCAAGTCCTCCTGGACTTCAAGACCTTCCACTGGCAACTGCTCTTTGTAACACCCGGTTTTAAGGAACAAAGCCGGGTGCATCTCATACATGCGCCAAAGAAGACAACATATATAATAACAGAGTGTATAGAGATAAATGTCATAAACATCAGAGTATTTATTACATAGCGGAAGACTTATTACAAAATAAAGATAAATGTAAAACGAACTAAGGATCGATGGCGCCAATGTCGACTGAGAAACGCTACCTAGATCAGATCAAACTCCTCAGTGTTAGGCGGCTCCTCCTGAACCACCTGCTCTTCTCCTGTGGGGGGGGTGTGAGACAGCAAGAGTGAGCTCACATACGATCATAGCTCAACAAGTCGTGGGGAATAATGTGACATGAACTCACCAAAGGTGGGAGTTCATGAAGTGTAAGGCTGATCAATGAAATAAAGGCTGAAGCTGAGCATTGCTTTTATAAGTTGGTCAAAATTTTATTAGCAGTTACTAAGTGTAAGTAAATACCAAACCATTATAATAATAAGTAAAAGTAATAACAAAATAATCCCAAATGCAATGAAATGACAGGTTAAATTTAAGTTCCATAATTTAATCATGTGAGTGTCCGAGCCGCTCTTGACCGTGAGCACGGCTAGTATACCAGTTTTACACTCTGCAGAGGTTGCGCATCTTTACCCACAAGTCGTGTTACCCATTTGCCACAGAGTTGATCAGACTCCATACACCTCTACCTAGGAAGCGAGGCAGGGTACCACTACGAGGCCTTTACAAAGTTCCACTAGCTTCAGACTACCCGCTACAGTTTATGGGAAGATCCAGTAAAGGGTTCCTGGCTGATAGCCATCGCAGCAAAATCAACCAGGGACCTCCCCGCACTGACCTCTCCCCTACTGCCCTTGCCCCTTTCGGGTAAGGTAGCCCTCCCCTAGCTTTCCTAGTTAATCAGCCAAGGGCGTCCCATTCCACCCTTGTGGTAGCACTGTTTTCCCGGGTGGTTCTCCATGTTCCCATTAACATAATGATCTTAACATGAACAAGGAATAAATAAACAGATAACAATAATTAGTATAACAAAGAGTGATGAATATCTCTATACCCAAATCCACATAAAGCAATAGCATATACTACCCAAAACTTTAGTAGTAAAACCAGTGGTGAAGCAAGGTATAAAGATAGTCAAATCTAGGGCATCCTATTGGGTCCCAGCAAAATTATCCTATGCAGATCATTATGAATAATAAGAACATGAATGGGTAAAAGAAGTGATCAAGGGCACAACTTGCCTTCAACGAGCTCCTGCTCAGCTACTTCAACTTGTTGAAGCTCAGGTTCCACAGTGGGTTGCTCGTCTACTCGCATCAATACAATACATACATGGCATAGCATAAATTAACATCACATCAAACATGCAAATAAAATATACAGTAATAAACTAGACATTAAAATATGATTACAGGAACTGGAATTATCAAAATTGGAGTTATATATTTTAAGTTATGGATTTTCTAAGGTTTTATGCGCTTAATACAAGATTAAGTGAAGGAATAATTTTAATGTGTTTGTCATGTCAGAACAGAGGCACTAATAGATAGACAATAATTTTATGAAAATTTAGGAACTGGAATGGTCTAATTTGGAGTTCATATGCATTTATTATGAATTAAACAAGTTTTAACATTTATTTATGCACCAAAAATTAATTTCTGAATTTAATTTCTGATTTCTAACACTCTCTGGATCGGGCCTCAATTACAGGAAACTGCAGGGGCTCTCGGGTAAGATTTCTGCAGACACAGAAAACCCCAAGGTGGACGGCGGGTTCATTTCTCTAAAACTCAGGGACTCTTTAGCAAATGTGCAAGCCGAAGGGGTATCGGCCAACCTCGGCCCTTGGATTAGAATCCTACGGCTAGGATTAGACTACGCCGCGCCCGAACCGGTACGCGATATTGGCCGCAGGATCAGAGGACAACGGCACAGATTCAATTATTCTATAACCAACCGTGTTCGCAGGATCGAAATCCGACGGCCAGGGTTTACTCACACGAAAGGGTATCCCAAGTTCTAATCGCAGCCGTTGAAGGTGAAATCAACGATCCGCCGTCCCTCTTCCACCTCCAGCCCCACCCGAGGTAGCGCCGCCCGCCCATCGCGGTGGCACGCCGCCGGCGCACGACCAACTTCGCCAAAATGCGCTCAGAATCGAACACCGAGAGGTCCTACACTATGCGGATGACTACATGACTCGGATGGGTAGCATCATACCGTCGATGGTGCCGTGGGGAATCCGGCTCACGCCGATAGGTGGCTTCACGGCGCCACTGAATTTCGGTGAGAAATTCACCAAACTCCGGTGACCCCCAAGTGTTGGAGTGCGAGCGCACGCAACCACCACCCGTCGGCGAACCCCAATCTCTTCTGTGCGGACACCGGGAGGAGCAGGAGGGAGGAAACCAAGGCAGCGGCGCAAGCTCCTACTCCGGCGTGTATGGCGATAGCGCAGAGCCACGGCGTTGGGTAACTCGCGATGGGAGAAGGAGACGAGAGTAATGGGAGAAGCCGTGAGGCCCAAGAGCTCCAGCTTTTAATCCCTCGAGCGCGGAGGAGGTGACCCGGCATCCCCGGCGGCTGGTACGCCATCCGCGCGCCCACAGCGGCCGGTGCGGCAAGTTTGTTGCGTGCGGCGAAACGTCACTGACGTTGTGGGTCCCACGCGTCGGGACGACACCGAGGTAGCGAGCGCGGCGGACGACTGGGTAGTGGGCCCCACGCGGCAGCGAAAAGAAGTAAGAGGGCGCGCGCGTGCAGTGGATGGCCAGTGGCCCCGGCCTGTCGGCGCCCGGACAGGGGTGGGCTGCGCGGGTGAATTCAGTTGTGGGCCGAATTCGTGGCTGCCGGCCCAAATAGGGTTCCTTTTTTTTTTCTTTTTATTTCCTCTTCTCTCTCTTTTCAAATTCAAGTTGTATTCAAATTTTAATTCAAACTCTTGTGACCAAATATTCTCAGATGCTATTGAGCCATAAGCAGTACTATTTTGAATATATATTATTTATATTTTCATATCCCTTCTCTTTTCCTTTATTTTCAAACCCTAATTTCAATTTAGGGTTTAATCCAACTTAGTCATTATTGTATTTTTATTATTATCCTTATTATTTTTATTCAATGCACAAACATAAAAACTCCAACATGATGCAAATTTTCTTTTATTTTAGAATCATTGTTTTATTTGGTCACACTCAATTACATAGGGGCTCTTTTTATGATGCATATGAGACACACAAGAATGAGAATAACTCTCTATTATTCCTGGCATACAATTTGGAGTATTACAAATCCTACCCCCCTTAAAAATAATCTCGTCCTCGAGATTTAGGAAGGACTAGGGAAAAGATGGGGAAAATCTATGCGAAGCTCTTCTTCTCTTTCCCAAGTTGCTTCATCTTCACCGTGGTGGCTCCATTGAACTTTGCACATCTTAATTACCTTATTCCTTGTGACTCGAGTCAAAGTATCCAAAATCTTGATGGGGTACTCCGCATAAGTTAGGTCATCTTGAACACTAAGGTCTTCCATTGGTAGTTGCTCCTCAGGTACCCTGAGGCACTTCTTTAGCTGAGACACATGAAACACATCATGTACATCTGACAGATGATTGGGTAACTCCAGTTGATATGCAACTTCTCCCACTCGCTTTAAGATCAAGAAGGGTCCAATAAAGCGAGGGGACAACTTTCCTTTGACCTTGAATCTCCTCATACCACGAAGTGGTGACACCTTCAAATAGACATGATCACCTTCCTTAAACTCCAGTAATCTTCTCCTATTATCAGCATAGCTCTTTTGTCTGGACTGTGCAATTCTCAAATTTTCTCTTATCATCCGAACTTGTTCTTCTGCCTCTTGTATAAGTTCAGGCCCAAAGAATTGTCTTTCTCCAGTTTGATCCCAATATAGGGGAGTCCTACATTTCCTGCCATACAAAGCCTCAAATGGTGACATCTTCAAACTGGCCTGGTAGCTATTATTATAAGAAAACTCAGCATAGGGTAAACTCTTCTCCCAACTGCCACCATGCTTGAGAGCACAAGCTCTTAACATATCTTCCAGCACTTGATTGGTTCTCTCTGTCTGTCCATCAGTCTGGGGATGGTAGGCTGAACTGAAATTCAACTTTGTGTCCAAGCTCTCATGCAACTTCTTCCAAAATCGAGAAGTAAACTGTGATCCTCGATCAGACACGATCTTCTTAGGCACTCCATGTAGACAAACTATCCGAGTCATATACAATTCTGCTAGCTTGGCTCCCGTGTAATTAGTCCTCACAGGTATAAAATGAGCCACCTTTGTCAATCTGTCCACAACTACCCAAATAGAGTCATATCCTGCTGGAGTGCGAGGTAGTCCAACAATAAAATCCATACCAATTTCTTCCCATTTCCACTCAGGTATCTTCAATGGGTGCAATAGTCCAGCGGGTCTTTGATGTTCAGCCTTAACTCTTTGACAAACATCACACTTAGCCACATGAGCAGCCACATCTCTTTTCAGTCCATACCACCAATACCTTCGCTTCAAATCTTGATACATCTTAGTGCTTCCAGGGTGGATGGAGTAATCAGAATCATGAGCTTCTTTCAATATAGTCTCCCGGAGGCTATCAATCTCTAGAACACATATCCGATCTTTGAACCATATGGTACCTTGCTCATCCTCCGTGAACTCCGGAACTCTTCCTTCAGTAATAAGATCCTTGATCTCTTGAATCTTAGCATCACCAATCTGACCTTTACGAATCTCTTGCTCCAAAGTAGGTTCCAACTCAATGGTAACTCCTTCAGTATGAGTAACAATTCCCAAATTAAGTCTCTCAAAATCTTTTGCTAATTCATCGGGCAGTTGGACAACGAAAGCGGAGTGAACATGCTCCTTCCGACTCAAGGCATCTGCAACCAAATTCGCCTTGCCTGGGTGATAGTGAATTTCCAAATCATAATCCTTAATAAGCTCCAACCAACGACGTTGTCTGAGGTTGAGATCCTTCTGAGTGAATATATACTTCAAACTCTTATGATCCGTGTATACTTGGCACTTAGTTCCCATAATATAGTGTCTCCAAATCTTAAGTGCATGCACAACCGCTGCTAATTCCAAGTCATGAGTGGGGTAGTTCAATTCATGCTTCCGCAACTGACGAGATGCATAGGCAATCACATGTCCATCTTGCATGAGCACACATCCTAGTCCTTGGCCACAAGCATCACAATAAATATCAAATCCTTTCTGCAAGTCTGGCATAACCAATACTGGAGGTGACATCAATCTTTCCTTCAATTGATCAAAGCTCTCTTGACATTTCTCATCCCACTTGAATTCTCTTCCTTTCTCCAAAAGTGATGTCATAGGCTTGGCAATCTTAGAAAACCCTTCAATAAATCTCCGATAATATCCTGCGAGTCCCAAGAAACTCCGAATCTCAGTAACTGTAGTGGGCACTCTCCACTCCATTATCTCCTTCACTTTAGCAGGATCCACTGCTATTCCTCCATTAGAAATAATATGACCAAGGAATGGCACCTTGTCAATCCAAAACTCACACTTGCTAAACTTAGCGTAGAGCTCATTATCTCGCAACTTCTGCAGCACCAATCTCAGATGTTGTTCATGATCACTTTCATTCCTAGAATAGATAAGAATATCGTCGATGAACACCACGACGAATCTGTCCAAATAATCCATAAACACTTTGTTCATCAAATTCATGAAATATGCCGGTGCATTGGTCAATCCAAACGACATAACAGTAAACTCATATAATCCATATCGAGTCGAGAATGCCGTCTTAGGAATATCCGATGGTCTAATCTTCATCTGATGATAACCCGATCGGAGATCAATCTTCGAGAATACCCTGGCTCCTCTCATCTGATCAAATAAATCCTCAATGCGGGGTAATGGATACTTGTTCTTCACCGTAACATCATTAAGAGACCTATAATCCACACACATCCGTTGAGATCCATCCTTCTTCTGCACAAATAACACCGGTGCTCCCCACGGTGAGGAACTTGGACGAATGTAACCAGCCTCTTGTAACTCCGTTAACTGCTTCTTCAGTTCCTTCAACTCCTCTACGGACATTCTATATGGCCGTTTAGAAATAGGGGCGGTTCCAGGTAAGAGATCAATAACAAACTCGACTTCTCTATCAGGTGGCATCCCTGGTAACTCCTCTGTAAAGACATCCGGAAAATCTCTAACCACCCGGATGTTGTCACCAACAAACTCCTCCGGCATAAAGAACATTGCACGCATGGATGAGGAGGTTACTGCAATGTTAACTTGAAACCTTTCTCCTTTAGTAGTAGTGAGTTCTACAGTACCCCTACCACATGCTATAACGGCCTTTGCCTTTCTTAGCCATGACATACCAAGGATCAGATCTATACTGCTTGACTCTAATATTATAGCAGTAGCTCCAAAATCTCTACCCATAATGGTTACTGTCAATCTACGTGTCATTTGATTTGCCTCAACAGGCCCTTTAGGAGTAATTACTATCAGGGGTTTTCTCATATTTAGCAGCGGTATTTCATTTGTGTTGGCATATCTAGCAGACATGAATGAATGTGTAGCACCAGAATCAAATAATATGGTTGCAGGAATTGCATTAACATAAAACATACCAATTACGAGGTCACCACCATCAGGAGTATCATCAACGCTGACTTGATTCACCCTGGCTATAGAATATCCCTTGCCAGGGGTCTGTTGCTTGTTCTGGGCCGGAGTAGTAGCATTCCTCTGTGGGCAGACATTTGCATAATGACCAATCTTCCCACACTTGAAACATTGAGTGCCCTGACTCTGTCCTGCAAACTTCGTCGGGGTGCCCGTGGGAGTAGCCTGTCGAGTAGGTGTCCTCAGTGGTGATTGCTGAACTGGGCGCGGTCCTCCTGGTCGAGGCGGTGTACTCTGTGGTGAACTGTAGCGAGGACGAACACTGCTGCTACCCTGTCCTTGCGAGATAGCCTTCCTCTTCAAATCACCCAGTTGAACACGCTTGTGTTCAATAGCAAGAGCCTTATCCAATAGCCTCTGAAAGGATGGAAAGGTATGTGCCACTAGAGCATACTGCAGCGGTCCATTAAGTCCTTCAATAAAATGCTCCTGCTTTCTCTCATCCTCAGCAACTTCCTCTGGAGCATACCTCGACAACTGAATGAATTTATCCCTGTACTCGCTGACCGACATATTGCCTTGCTTCAATGACAGAAACTCCTTCTTCTTGATCTTTATCATACCAGCCGGAATATGGTAGTTCCTGAATTGTGTACTGAACTCTGCCCAGGTAATAGTATCCGCAGCATCATGGGCAGCAGTATAAGAATCCCACCAGTCAGCAGCAGGACCAGTCAGACGTCCAGAAGCATATAAGACCTTCTCCCGATCAGTGCATTGTGCAATATTCAGCATCTTCTCAATAGACTTCAACCAATCATCCGCGTCCAGTGGATCAGGTGAGCTGGCGAATGTAGGTGGTTTATGACTCATAAACTCTCTATGCTTGTCTCGGGGTGGAACTGGTGGTGGTGGTGGAGGCAATGGCACTTGCTGCTGTTGCTGCTGTTGTTGAAGTTGTTGTTGCAGCTGCTGTTGTTGCGCCCTCCTTTCTTGACGTATCTCATCTCTCTCCTGGCGCAACTCCTGGCGTATGTCCTCTCTTTCCTGACGCATCTCTTGGCGTTCTTGCTGCATCTGGGCACGCATATCCGCCATGGTGTCTGCCATTTGCTGCATCATTGCCATCTGAGCAGCAACCAGTGGGTCAACTCCGCCCGGTGGAGGATTAGGAGGATTCATCCCTGCAGGCTGTGGCTGAGGTTGTCTTCGAGTGTGTTGGTTAGGAGGCAAGTCAATTCCACCACCCCTCCTGGTATTGACCATCTGAGTTAGATGCATATGGTAAGAAAGAGCAATAGACAAGGCAGTAATTACAATCGTGTTACTTTGGGGGTTTTATTAGCTAAGCAGATTAGTTTGTCACCTACTAAAGCTAATACAATACCTTATAGTGGTACATGCTAAGATGTCCATCTATACTATTTCAATCAATCAAAGAAGCAAATCAGGCATTGATCATCAGAACAATCAACCAATATTTTTAATAGAGAAAATAGTTTTGATTTGGTCTTAGGTCTCCTATCTCTTAAAATTGTCATAGGGGTAGGGATTCCAAAGTTTGAAATCCACCTTGTCTTAGAATAGAGAAGATAAGAATGATCAGAGTAGAACAGTAGAAGGTGAGACAGGATCAAGATAAGTATTGAGAGAATCAGAGTAAGGTAAGTATAGAATGAATCAGAATGAGATAAGTAGGTAAGGGTTGTCCATTTCTATCTAGGTTTCGTCCTACAGTCAACATTTCCTCTGATACCACTTCTGTAACACCCGGTTTTAAGGAACAAAGCCGGGTGCATCTCATACATGCGCCAAAGAAGACAACATATATAATAACAGAGTGTATAGAGATAAATGTCATAAACATCAGAGTATTTATTACATAGCGGAAGACTTATTACAAAATAAAGATAAATGTAAAACGAACTAAGGATCGATGGCGCCAATGTCGACTGAGAAACGCTACCTAGATCAGATCAAACTCCTCAGTGTTAGGCGGCTCCTCCTGAACCACCTGCTCTTCTCCTGTGGGGGGGGTGTGAGACAGCAAGAGTGAGCTCACATACGATCATAGCTCAACAAGTCGTGGGGAATAATGTGACATGAACTCACCAAAGGTGGGAGTTCATGAAGTGTAAGGCTGATCAATGAAATAAAGGCTGAAGCTGAGCATTGCTTTTATAAGTTGGTCAAAATTTTATTAGCAGTTACTAAGTGTAAGTAAATACCAAACCATTATAATAATAAGTAAAAGTAATAACAAAATAATCCCAAATGCAATGAAATGACAGGTTAAATTTAAGTTCCATAATTTAATCATGTGAGTGTCCGAGCCGCTCTTGACCGTGAGCACGGCTAGTATACCAGTTTTACACTCTGCAGAGGTTGCGCATCTTTACCCACAAGTCGTGTTACCCATTTGCCACAGAGTTGATCAGACTCCATACACCTCTACCTAGGAAGCGAGGCAGGGTACCACTACGAGGCCTTTACAAAGTTCCACTAGCTTCAGACTACCCGCTACAGTTTATGGGAAGATCCAGTAAAGGGTTCCTGGCTGATAGCCATCGCAGCAAAATCAACCAGGGACCTCCCCGCACTGACCTCTCCCCTACTGCCCTTGCCCCTTTCGGGTAAGGTAGCCCTCCCCTAGCTTTCCTAGTTAATCAGCCAAGGGCGTCCCATTCCACCCTTGTGGTAGCACTGTTTTCCCGGGTGGTTCTCCATGTTCCCATTAACATAATGATCTTAACATGAACAAGGAATAAATAAACAGATAACAATAATTAGTATAACAAAGAGTGATGAATATCTCTATACCCAAATCCACATAAAGCAATAGCATATACTACCCAAAACTTTAGTAGTAAAACCAGTGGTGAAGCAAGGTATAAAGATAGTCAAATCTAGGGCATCCTATTGGGTCCCAGCAAAATTATCCTATGCAGATCATTATGAATAATAAGAACATGAATGGGTAAAAGAAGTGATCAAGGGCACAACTTGCCTTCAACGAGCTCCTGCTCAGCTACTTCAACTTGTTGAAGCTCAGGTTCCACAGTGGGTTGCTCGTCTACTCGCATCAATACAATACATACATGGCATAGCATAAATTAACATCACATCAAACATGCAAATAAAATATACAGTAATAAACTAGACATTAAAATATGATTACAGGAACTGGAATTATCAAAATTGGAGTTATATATTTTAAGTTATGGATTTTCTAAGGTTTTATGCGCTTAATACAAGATTAAGTGAAGGAATAATTTTAATGTGTTTGTCATGTCAGAACAGAGGCACTAATAGATAGACAATAATTTTATGAAAATTTAGGAACTGGAATGGTCTAATTTGGAGTTCATATGCATTTATTATGAATTAAACAAGTTTTAACATTTATTTATGCACCAAAAATTAATTTCTGAATTTAATTTCTGATTTCTAACACTCTCTGGATCGGGCCTCAATTACAGGAAACTGCAGGGGCTCTCGGGTAAGATTTCTGCAGACACAGAAAACCCCAAGGTGGACGGCGGGTTCATTTCTCTAAAACTCAGGGACTCTTTAGCAAATGTGCAAGCCGAAGGGGTATCGGCCAACCTCGGCCCTTGGATTAGAATCCTACGGCTAGGATTAGACTACGCCGCGCCCGAACCGGTACGCGATATTGGCCGCAGGATCAGAGGACAACGGCACAGATTCAATTATTCTATAACCAACCGTGTTCGCAGGATCGAAATCCGACGGCCAGGGTTTACTCACACGAAAGGGTATCCCAAGTTCTAATCGCAGCCGTTGAAGGTGAAATCAACGATCCGCCGTCCCTCTTCCACCTCCAGCCCCACCCGAGGTAGCGCCGCCCGCCCATCGCGGTGGCACGCCGCCGGCGCACGACCAACTTCGCCAAAATGCGCTCAGAATCGAACACCGAGAGGTCCTACACTATGCGGATGACTACATGACTCGGATGGGTAGCATCATACCGTCGATGGTGCCGTGGGGAATCCGGCTCACGCCGATAGGTGGCTTCACGGCGCCACTGAATTTCGGTGAGAAATTCACCAAACTCCGGTGACCCCCAAGTGTTGGAGTGCGAGCGCACGCAACCACCACCCGTCGGCGAACCCCAATCTCTTCTGTGCGGACACCGGGAGGAGCAGGAGGGAGGAAACCAAGGCAGCGGCGCAAGCTCCTACTCCGGCGTGTATGGCGATAGCGCAGAGCCACGGCGTTGGGTAACTCGCGATGGGAGAAGGAGACGAGAGTAATGGGAGAAGCCGTGAGGCCCAAGAGCTCCAGCTTTTAATCCCTCGAGCGCGGAGGAGGTGACCCGGCATCCCCGGCGGCTGGTACGCCATCCGCGCGCCCACAGCGGCCGGTGCGGCAAGTTTGTTGCGTGCGGCGAAACGTCACTGACGTTGTGGGTCCCACGCGTCGGGACGACACCGAGGTAGCGAGCGCGGCGGACGACTGGGTAGTGGGCCCCACGCGGCAGCGAAAAGAAGTAAGAGGGCGCGCGCGTGCAGTGGATGGCCAGTGGCCCCGGCCTGTCGGCGCCCGGACAGGGGTGGGCTGCGCGGGTGAATTCAGTTGTGGGCCGAATTCGTGGCTGCCGGCCCAAATAGGGTTCCTTTTTTTTTCTTTTTATTTCCTCTTCTCTCTCTTTTCAAATTCAAGTTGTATTCAAATTTTAATTCAAACTCTTGTGACCAAATATTCTCAGATGCTATTGAGCCATAAGCAGTACTATTTTGAATATATATTATTTATATTTTCATATCCCTTCTCTTTTCCTTTATTTTCAAACCCTAATTTCAATTTAGGGTTTAATCCAACTTAGTCATTATTGTATTTTTATTATTATCCTTATTATTTTTATTCAATGCACAAACATAAAAACTCCAACATGATGCAAATTTTCTTTTATTTTAGAATCATTGTTTTATTTGGTCACACTCAATTACATAGGGGCTCTTTTTATGATGCATATGAGACACACAAGAATGAGAATAACTCTCTATTATTCCTGGCATACAATTTGGAGTATTACACTCTTCTGGCACACGCAAGCACTTCTTCAACTTAGACACATGAAAGACATCATGCACAGCGGACAAATTCTCTGGCAGACTGAGCTGATAGGCCACTTCTCCACGCCTTGAGAGGATTTGGTACGGACCAATGTAGCGGGGTGCTAACTTGCCTTTGACTCCGAACCTCTTGACTCCTCTGATCGGTGACACTTTCAGATAGACAAAGTCTCCGACTTCGAAACTCAGCTCTCTTCTTCTTGTGTCTGCATAGCTTTGCTGCCTCGATTGCGCTATCTTCAGATTCTCTCGGACCATCTTGATGTTCTCTTCAGCTTCAAGTAGAATGTCTGGCCCAAACACCTGCTTTTCTCTAGGCTGATCCCATTGCAACGGAGTTCTGCAACTCCTTCCATAGAGCGCCTGAAATGGTGACATCTTCAAACTGGCCTGGTAACTGTTGTTATAGGAAAACCCTGCATAGGGCAATCGCTTGTCCCATCCGGACTGATCTTGTAAAGCACAAGCTCTCAACATGTCTTCAAGAATTTGGTTGGTTCTTTCGGTCTGGCCATCTGTCTGCGAATGATAAGCTGAACTGAAATTCAGATGTGTGCCCAAAGCTTCATGCAACTGCTGCCAAAAATGAGAGGTGAACTGCGTTCCTCTGTCTGACACTATCTTCTTTGGCACACCATGAAGACAAACGATCCGAGACATATACAATTCTGCCAATACGGCACTGCTATAGTTGGTCTTGACAGGTATGAAGTGGGCTGACTTGGTCAAGCGGTCCACTACTACCCAAATGGAATCGTAGCCGGCTCGAGTGCGAGGCAATCCGACTATGAAATCCATACCGATTTCGTCCCATTTTTCCACTGAGGGATCTGCAACGGTTGCAACAATCCAGCTGGTCTCTGGTGCTCTGCCTTAATTCTTCGACAACTATCACACATAGCCACATGCTCTGCGATTTCCCTCTTCATTCCGTACCACCAGAATTTCTTCTTCAGATCCTGATACATCTTCTCACTACCAGGGTGAATCGAATAGGCTGTCTCATGAGCTTCCTTGAGGATCAACTCCCGAATGGATTGGACATTGGGAACACACAAGCGGTCTTTGAACCATATCACACCTTCTGTATCTTCTCGAAAATCTTTGCCTCCGCCATCTAGAATCAGTCGCCGGATCTCACTGATCTTCTCATCGTTCTTCTGCGCTTCTTTGATTTCGCGCTCTAAGGTAGGTTCCAACTCAACTGTGACTCCTCGCGAATTGTTCAGAAATCCGAGACTCAACCTGTCGAACTCCTTGGCCAACTCATAAGGCATCGGACGAGCGACCATCAGATTGACTTGACTCTTTCTGCTCAAAGCATCTGCCACTACGTTTGCTTTGCCTGGATGGTAATGAATCTCCAACTCATAGTCTTTGATCAACTCTAACCATCTTCGTTGCCTCATGTTCAACTCTGACTGAGTGAATATGTACTTCAGACTCTTGTGGTCTGTGTAAACATCGCATTTCTGTCCATACAGGTAGTGCCTCCATGTCTTCAGTGCGTGAACCACTGCTGCCAACTCTAAATCATGGATTGGGTAGTTCTTCTCATGAACCTTCAACTGTCGGGACGAGTAGGCCACAACTCTTCCCTCTTGCATCAACACGCATCCCAATCCTGTGTAACAAGCATCACAATACACCAAGAAGGGCCTGTGCACATCAGGCAGGACTAGGACAGGCGCTGTAGTCAACTTCTCTTTCAGCGCTTCGAAAGCCTCTTGACATTTCTGGGTCCACTTGAACTCAACTTTGTTGCCTAGCAATGCTGTCATTGGTTTCGCAATCTTCGAAAACCCTTCAATGAATCGCCGATAGTATCCAGCCATTCCAATGAAGCTCTTGATTCCTCGAGCATCTGTTGGCGCTTTCCAGTTCAGAATGTCTGCCACTTTCTTCGGATCCACAGTCAGTCCTTCTTTATTGATTATGTGACCCAAGAACAGGACTTCATTGATCCAAAATTCACACTTGCTCAATTTTGCATACAACTGGTGCTCTCGCAATCTCCGCAATACCATCTTCAAATGATCTGCATGTTCTTCTTCGCTTTGAGAATAAACCAGAATGTCATCAATGAATACCACCACAAACTTATCAAGATAATCCATGAATACGCTGTTCATCAAGTTCTTGAAAAACGCTGGTGCATTGGTCAAACCAAAAGACATCACTGTGAACTCATACAAACCATACTTGGTAATGAATGCCGTCTTCGGAATGTCCGAAGGTCGGATCCTGAGCTGATGATAACCTGACCTCAAATCGATCTTGGAGAACACACTGGCTCCTCTCAACTGGTTGAACAGATCTTCTATTCTGGGCAAGGGATACTTGTTCTTGATCGTGACTTCATTCAAAGCTCGGTAGTCAATGCACATCCTCTTGGTGCCATCTTTCTTCTCCACGAACAAGACAGGAGCGGCCCAAGGCGAGGTGCTTGGCCGGATGTAACCTTTCTCTGACAGCTCATCAATCTGCTTCTTAAGCTCAACCAACTCTGGTCCGGATATTCTGTAAGCTCTCTTGAAGATAGGGGCGGTTCCAGGAAGAAGCTCTATGGCAAACTCAACTTTCCGCTCTGGTGGCATACCCGGTAAGTCCTTTGGAAACACATCTGGGAACTCGGACACAACCCTGATACTCTCAATTGTGTCTGCTTCACTGCTATCGACAACTATCTGATAACAACTTCCTTTCTTTGGCTCAGGCGGGACTAACTCGGTCACCACTTTCTCTCCTAGTGGGGACACCAACTTGATTGTCCTCTTATCACAACTGATAACTGCCTGATACTTATCTAGCCAATTCATCCCTAGGATGACATCTATTCCCTGAGTACCCATTACTATAAGGTTAGTGGGAAACGCTATCCCCCTTATTTCCACACTTACATTCAAACAAATGCTATCGGCTCGAATTCTACCACCGGCTGAGTCAATTTGAATGGGGGTTTACATGGTAGTAATTGGAAGATTATGTGCTTCTACCCATGATGCAGTAATGAAAGAATGTGTTGCTCCAGTATCAAATAACACTTCTGCAATATGGGAGTCGACTGGGAACATACCTACTATCATGTCGGGGGTCTCCTGAGCTGCTTCAGCCTCCAAGTGGTTCAGTCTTCCATGATTGTAACGCGGCTGAGAGCAGTTGCCTGCTCCAGGCTGAGGCACATTCTGCTTTGCTGGGGCATTGGGGCCTGACTGCTGCTGGGCTGCCTTCTTCGGACATTGCATCACCCAGTGGCCTTGCTCTCCACAGTGGAAACATGCCTTGTTTCCAACCTGAGCTGGTGCTGCCTGATTGTTCTGCTGGTTTGCTGGGGCAGGAAGACGAGGTGCCTGCTGATTCTGCCTCTGAAACTGACCTCCTGACTGATTGCTCTGACGGTTCTGGTACTGATGCTGAGGATACTGCCTTTGGAACTGCTGATGCTGCTGAGGTGGACGCTGGTTCTGCCTGAACTGCTGAGATTGATTGCCTGAGAAACGAGGACGGTTGCTGCTTCCAGGCTGGGGTCCACTGATCTTGCGCTTACGATCCTCCATCTCCTTATGCTTCCTCTCTGTCATGATTGCTCTGTCAATCAGGTGCTGGAATGTCGGGAAGGTGTGATTCATCAGCTGATAGTGCAGAGGGTCAACCAAGCCTCTCAGGAAACGGTACTGTCGTTTGGCGTCGGTGTTGACATCTTCAGGAGCATAGCGAGACAATTGCAGAAACCTATCCAGGTACTCACTGACAGACAATGGCCCTTGCTTGAGGGCCAGGAACTCCTCCTTCTTCACTGTCATCAGACCTGCAGGAACATGGTACTGACGGAAGCTTCCTCTGAACTCTTCCCAAGTGATGGCGTCAGGGTGGGCATGGGTGGTGAGGTAAGACTCCCACCATGACTGGGCTGCTCCTCTCAACAGACGGGGACCATATAGGACTTTCTCCCTGTCATCGCACTGAGTGGTATGCAACTCCCGCTCCACAGTGCGCAGCCAGTCTTCAGCATCCATGGGGTCAGAAGAATGAGCGAACGTTGGTGGATGACCTCTCATGAATTCAGCACGCTTGTCTCTGGGCATCTGAGGCATCTGAGGCTGAGGTGGGGCCTACTGCTGTTGTTGCTGCTGCTGAATGGCGGCCAGAGTCTGACCGATGGCTTGAACTGCCTGAGTCTACATCAGAAACATCTGCTCGATGGACATCGGGGGCGGGGGCGGCAGGTGCTGCTGTTGGGGCACCTTCTCCTGTTGAGCGGCTCGCTCCTGCTGAGCACGCCTTCCTCCTCTACGCCTGTTCTCTGACATCTGCAGAATGCAACCACACATCAGAACTGATCTGGCAAATCTTGCAGCATAAGAAAAGAGTATAGAATCCTTCAACAGCGCTGAACAGATGAGCATCTTCACTAATCTCCAACACAGACCACACAACTTCTCAGATAAAGAGGAAAGTGGAATAAAAGGTTTCCCAACTATATAACTAACTCCATTTACATATAACAGGTAAACCAAAATGTAGGGGATACCCACACTCTGGTGACAGTCATTACAAAGATCCAAACCAAACATAGTTCATCATGACAAACATAAATGCACAGGATATAGCAAACTACCCTGTCTAACTAAGACTAACTAAGACCGAGACTAACGCTAAGACTGTAGCTTCTATGTATGTATATATTTTGTATTAATTACAAGATCCAACTCTAACGATCTATGGTTCTAGATTTATCTTGGTCTTGCAGTCGGGGTTGCCATAAGACTGGTGTCCACGCCGAGGTGAGCGGTACAGGTGCTGAGTCCCGACGGGAGCGGGGGAACCACCATCCAGGTGACGACGTTCCGCGCGCTCAGCCCGCAGCAGGGCGATCTCAGCACGAGCCCTACTCAGCTCGTCTAGTGCATGGTCCAGCTCCGTGTTTAGCACGGCGGCTAGGTTGACTGTGCTGCTCAACCTAGGATTGCCCTCACCGACAGGTGAGACAATCACGCCTCCTGTGCTGCCAGATAGACGGCGGGGGTAATACTTCAGGTCAAGACCGTCAGCTACCCCACCGAAAACCGAGCAGTAGTGCGAAAGCGCACGCCGTGCAGCATCTTGCATGGCTGCCTCAGCTGAGTCCCGCTCAGAGATAGAATAGTGCTCTGAGCAGGCCTCTGCACCCTGGAGACTGTTCTCCGGACAGCGCACCAAGCAGGTTGCCTCCCAGCAGTCCGGGTAGACCCCGCGACTGTGCTGGTAGACCGCACAGCGATACTCGATGGACCAAGTATGCCGGTTAAGTGCCCGACGTAGCAGGGTGTCGAGCGCATCGTGGAAGTGACACCCGCGAGCAGCGTCGCGAGTGATGGGTCGAGCAACCCATCCTTCCGGCTCATGGTTAGCAGAGAAGTCGGTGTCGTGGCTCGAGCTGTCATCGCCACCTCCGTCGTCTGGGTCTCCTCAGCAGCTACTCCAGAAGCTGGGGCACCCAGTGATGGTGCAGGGGGCGCCTCCAGGGGAAGCACGGGGGAGCAGCTCCTCACGGACTCTATCTCCTGCTGGAGCGAGAAGGAAGAGCCCTGTTGCTCCTGTCGTCGACGTTCCTGCTCCTCATGCAGGCGGTGGTGCAGTCTCTCCAAGTGGCTGGACTGACCGGCCACGGGACGGCGAAGCGGACGCTCAGCAAGGCGGGAGGGTAAGAAGGGGATGACGGACTTTCGTGCAGTGTGTCTAAGCCGAGCCATCTACAAAAGACATCGCAAGCAAAAGGGTGAGAACAGAATCAATATGACCAGCAAGTAATGAATCATAAATAAATGAAGGATTAGAATAAAACATGATTTTCAGCAAGGTATAATATATAGTAGAACATAGGTGTGGTCGGTATGACCAACTTTTGAAGGGATATCAAAGTCAAGGCAGGGACAGAGGTCTATAGTCCTTAGAACGACCATTCTATTCTAGGTTAGCGGTCCTACAGTCAGCACGGCTTTGATACCACTTATGTCACACCCGGTTTCAGAAGGCAAACCGAATGCGAACCATGTACGTGCCAGGATCAGTTATTCACGTACACAGCAGTTACATAACATGGACATCATCACACAGTGCTCAAATAGTATTAAAAAGGGAAATAATAGTCGATTACATCATACGTCTGAGACGTCCATATAGTCCTTACAATAAATCAAAGTGCGGAAAAGAAACGTAGATAACCGCGGCCTTCACAGGCAGCCGACTGGGGGTTGCCGCTAACCCACGCCTAGAACTCGTCGTAGTCTTGGAACTCCTGGAAGTCTCCTTCCACAGCTTCATCTTCGCCTGAGCAGTGGTTGCAATGCTGACAACCTGGGGATGGGGGGTTTGGTGTGTAGAGCAAGGGTGAGTACACATCAACATACTCAGCAAGTATCCTGTTTGGCTATAGTGGACTAGCTTAATGTGGGGGGGGTAAGTCAAGCAGTTGCTTTTAGTTGGTCAGATTATTATTTACTAATAGAAAGCCAGGTTTTAGCATTAACCCAAGTTATTAGCCCGATGTACCCTTTCCAAACGGAAAGAATACCACTTACCAGCACCATAGTCATAACCAGAACCATCGATCTCATAGCCACCTGTACCATAATGTCTCTGATCAAGTACCACTAATCACTGGAGCTCCCTTGGCCGCTCATAACCGCGAGCACGGCTGATATATCAGTTTTCAAACACTCTGCAGAGGTTGTGCACTTTACCCATAAGCCGTGATTCCCATTCTGCCCGGAGATCATGACTCTCCATTGATCACTACCAAGGTGACCCAGCAGGGCATCACTACGTAGCCTTTACAAAGATTCCCCGGGGCTGTAGCCGCCCGTTAGGTTTCCTAAATGTACCGCACTCCTCCCCAAGGGACAAATCAACCTTGGCAGAGCGAGCCGCATACACCGAGCCCCATTGACGGCACAACGGCGAAGCGAACTACACCCCGGATCCTCTAATTATTCAGCTAAGGGCGTCCCACTCCACCCTCATGGTTGCACTGTTTTCCCGGGCGGTCATCCAACGAACAGGTCCTTACGGAGAGGCACTCGAGAAATCGCTTGAGTCCCCTTAAATGCCACAAGTATGATATCATAAATAAGAGGGAAAACAGCGTATCATAGATAATTCTCATCATGTTCATTGATTAGAGTTAAGCAATAGCATAAAGCTAAACAATAATAATCCAACCCAGATAGGTAGACAAGGACATGGATAACAAAAGCTAGTCAATCCTTAGGCATAAATGTGTAAAGCGGAAGGTGAATTAAATAATGAATAGGACAGAGATAGGTCAAAGGACACTTGCCTCCACCAACCGACTGCTGCTTAGGGGCTTCTCCTGCGAGTTCCTCGGGCTCTTCAACCGGATCATTCTCTATGCGATTGCAAGCACACATACATTCATCCATTCAAATTAGGAAACAAACAGTATACCATACAAGAGAACAAATAAAGTAAATATGCATAAAGTATGACATTCGATATCGCATTTGTTAAGGTTAGAAAGAAACGGGGAAAGGTCTCGCAGGGGTTAAAGCTTATGCACTAATGATTAGTTAAATTATGCGCTCTAGTTCCAATTGGTTCTAACAAAAGAATTAGTTATATGCACTAACGGAAACCTAGCCCCTTTTTAGTTGATCAACCTTAAGCGAAATGAACAATTGACTATATGAATTGACTAACGTAACGGAATTCTAAATTAAGTTTCCTATTTCATTAACATGAACGATGATTAGCTTGCCCAGAATAAAATAAATAACAATAATAAAAGAAAATAAAATAAAATAAAATAAATAATAAAAAAAGGGGCGGTTGAACCGGCCAGGGGGGCGGTTGAACCGGCCAGGGGCAGGGGCGGGGGCGGCCAAGCCGGCGGCGGGCGGCCGAGCTGGCGGGGGGGCGGTCGAGCTAGGGCAGGGGGCGGCCGAGCTGGCGCGCAGGGGCGGCTGTGCAGGGGCGGTCGAACCGGCGGGGGGGCTGGGCCGGCCGAGGCGGCGGCCGAGCCGGCAGCCGAACCGGCGGCCGAGCCGGGGCGGGCGGGCGGCCGGACCGGGGGCGCGGGGGCGACCGAGCGGCGGTGGCCGAGCCGGGCGGGGGAGGGGAGGGGGGATGGGAGAGGGAGGAGAGGGGGAGGGGGACCTCACCGGGGACGGGGACGGGGCAGCCGAACCGGCGATGAGCAGGGGCGGCGGCTAGGGCAGGGGCAGCGGCTGGGGTGGGGGAGAGGGAGAATGGGAGGGAGAGAGAGGGATTTGGGGGGAAAAGGGAGGGGCGGCTGGGCCAGCTGGGCCCAAAGAGGGCGCGCGGGGGGGCGGCTGGGCCGGCCAGAGGCGGCTGGGTCGGCCGGGGCGGCCCACGGCGTGGGAGAGAGAAAAAGGGAGGAGAGAGAGAAGGAAAGAAAAAGAAAAAGAAAAAGAAAAAAAGGTTTTCTCCTTTTCGAAATCCGTTTTTCCTGGATGAATGCACTTACATTTTTAAGCAATCGAAAGAATGCATGGTTCGGCATGATGCATCAAACAACATAAAGTATTTTAAGGTTTTGCTTTACACGGGAATTCCAAGCCAAACCCCGCTATAATTTTGGAAAAGATCAAGGTCTAGCGAGGGAAAAGGAAAAAAAGAAAGGGTAACGCCCGAATTTAGCGAGTGAAGAAAAAGAAAAAATTCAACTCCAAAATTCGGGGCGTTACAATATCGCTGGTCTTCTGTGAGATTGAAGTTGTTATTATGCTTGTGGTATACAAGTATGCCTATGTTGTTTTCACCATGTTTTTCATGGTTGAGTTTTATTACAATAATATTGTTATATATGCTTGATTGAGGATGTTTCTAAGAGGAGTGTGAATTGTGGGTTTTGGGTTACAAGGTAACCATCAATTTGAATTTAAGTTGTTGAGCGGTTGGTGGATAGTTCCAACTATCTTTGCAAAGAATGATTGTTTATGTCGAGAAACCAGTTCTGAAAAGAAATGAATATTGGTACTTTATATGGATTTTTGGAGGAAGTCTTTACATAGCCAGAATAGCTTACATGTCTCTCTTCTATCGTGTATTTTAGTAGCCACAAAGCCTAGATGTGGTTTAAAGTGGTTGCATGTTAGTCATGCTAATTGTAGAATAAAATCTTTGATTTTCTGGATCCATTGATTATGTATTAATACGTTGAGGATCTGATGGTTCTCTTCCCGATGCATGTTTGTGGAGCCATTGTTGGACCACTTATATATTGGTTTGAATGAAGTCATTGCCTAGCCTAGAGTTGGTTGTGTGTGGTTAGCCACCTATTCCTAAATGATGTGGTTTTTACATCAGCTTGAGATGTTTGCCAAATGTGTGAAAAATTACGGGGTTAGTATTGACCCTTTATGTCTGGTACTTTGAGTGCATCATATGATAGAATGAAATGTAAGTTTCTGACCTACAGTAGATGAAGACTTATATTATGTGTAGGTTAATCTTACTAGTTGGATATTTTTCTTAGTTGAGATGTTGGATGAAGTATAGTGACATGGGTTAAGCAAGTATTGTGTTGTTGTTGGGCTGTTAGTGCTCTATATAGAGTTTTTGGCATTTCTTCGATGAACTGTGCCGCGCAAAATGTTATTGGCTTCTTGTCGGCTTTATTGCTCCATTAGAACTGTAGATTTTCTCCCTTTTGGTGGGGTGCAAAGTATGTTAGATTACATGATTATCTTTTCATTATGCAACAAGGTTTAGGAAGATTAGGAGTTTTGTTTCAATAGAACTACTTGTTTCGTGGTGCTATGAGGTGAGGTGTTTGATCTTCTTATACATTCATCTGGTGTGGATGTTTTACCATTGAATTAAAATGAATTGTTGAAGTTGGTAAAGGTTGTGCTTAGTGCATATTACCCCTTCATAAAAGAGTGTTGTTTTAAGACATTGATGTTGATGTATAGCTGCATCCAAATTCGATGGTGTGAAATTGTAGTGTTGATTGCATCTATAACTTGCTTTGAGCTTCATTGCATGTTGTTTCATGCTTGATGTCAGGTCGTGTAGTTTACTTAGACAATTAGTCCAAGGTAGAAGTTCTTGTGTTAATTAAGACCAATAATGGACTCATGTTTTGAATGGTGGTGCTATATGGGGTACCTTGGATGTTGGTTGGAGTGGTTGAATTCGAGGACGAATTCTTTTTAAGGGGGTAGAGTGTAATATCCCAAAAAAAATGTTGACTAAAAGTTGATCTTCGGTGAGTGGATGTGGGAAAAGAGTTGTGGGCCGTTGGATGCTGCATCAGAAGTCATCTAAGGCGTCACTTCTTTCCTCCCACAAAATAAACCCTAGATGGCCACCCCCTCCCCCTTCTTGGCCACCACCCCCTCCCCTTTCTTGGCCGCCTCTCTTTTTCCCCTTGGCTGGACGCCCCCTCTCCTCCCATGGCAGCAGCCTTCCATTGCTTCTTCCTCCCTAGATCTCCCCCCACGCAGCAAGGATCGAGAAGAGGAGGAGCACGTTGAATTGAAGAGGGAGAGAGAATCAAGGAGATGTTCTTCCCCATCTCTTCTTGAAGTTTTTCTTCAGAAAACCCTAGGTATGGATGAAATCCTTGTTCCTCCCTGTAATTATATGCTTTTAGAGGTTGTGGATCAAGGGGATTAAAGGATTAGAGGTTGGATTAGATGTGGGGTTAGGTTTTGGTCTCGAATTTAGTTTTTCTGCGGAATGGCAGATTCGACAGTTTCTGTTCATGCCAGTTTTCCATAGTCTTAGTGGCCTCAAAAAAATAAAAAGTCTATATATGAGTTGTAGATAATTTGTAGATCTTTCCGTGGTCGTGAAGAACACCCCAATCAGACATCAGATCAGAAAGTTATTGCAGTTTGATTATAGCAGTTTTTAAGTCTCATAATTCTGTGCAGAATCTGTTCTCATAAGATTTAGGAAATTTTATCAACAGAATTCAACCTTGGGTTTGTAAGAAAAGTTGTATATAATTTCGTAAGCTTTCCATATTGTTAAAGAGTGCATTCATATGAATTATGAAACTCAAGTTATGTTTGTTTCACTGTGGCTGTTCCTATTTGCCTGATAAAAATGAGCGGGTCTGTTCACTGGTAGGTTTCATTAGGTAAATGGCTGAATTGGCTCTTCCAACTATGGAGACTTCTGTAGAGGGATAAAAGTTATTGCTGCCAGTAGAATTTCATGATTTTTTGTTGAGTAGTTTGTGAGATATCGAATTTTGAAGTTAACTACGCTGCTGTCAGAAACATATTCAGTCAGTTATCTTCTCAGATATTTTAGAACTTATAGATGATAGAATTTAATTATCCATTGAATACCGAAGTTGTAGGGTATCTTATGTAGATACTCCTAGATTATTTGTTTGATATCACCACTGTAATAATTTTAAAGATACAAAATTAACAAACAGCGCTGCTGCTGTATGGCATGTGGTTCAGGATGGGAGGCTTTCCACCAGGTCTTGGTTTCAAGTGTAGGAGCGATTTGTTGATTGTTGGCAAATGTTTGTGAAATATTTGTACTAAGTTTTATGCCGCTAGCAGGTGGCTACACCCCAGATCATGCCTAGTACATTTCTTCTTCTTCGATGAAGGCAAGTGAATGTAGCGGTGGTTGGTTCCGTTCTGACCTGTTATTTCTATTGCCTACACTCTAATATTCAGAAGTATTGGAATCTTTCATATTTGGACTCTATGGTGATGCTTTACTTGCTTGCATTATACTGATGCCCAATCATATATTCATGATGGTTATGATTCGAGTATGACTCATGAGATTAATTCACACCTCTGAAGGTAAATGAAGTATTATTTGAGGTTGGCATTGTATCTGAAGGTAAATAAAGTATTATTTGAGGTTGTATTGTATGTGAAGGAAGTGAAGTATATTGATAAATGCAGCATGCCATATACATTTCATAATTCACTTGCATTTGAAGTTGGGTCGTGACCTATGGTCCGACCGTACCGGTATAACTTAGCATCGTACGTTGCCCGAGGTGAGGTACGATGCGGCTTCATACCCTTAGAGGTATGAAGGCAGAGGACATATGCATTGCATTCATATGCATTCATTGAAGTTGTATTTGCACATGATGTGGTTTTATACCCTTAGAGGTATGAAGACAGAGGACCTACACATTGCATTTCTATGCATACATTGAAGTGATATTTGTAGGTATTGTTGACGCAGGGAAGTGTTATACAACCTATTGTGGTTGTTCGAGGAAATGAGATGGTATTGGTTATATTAGGACTACTAAGTTCTATATCTACAAGTATTTCTGATTTTAATTGTGATTCTTTTAAAATATTGATTAATTCAATTTGTGGTTTAAATATCTCGTCAAAACAATTCGCTTGCTGAGATGTTTCATCTTACTCTTGCATTACTCAATGCAGGTGCTTGTTGCTCATCAAAGGAAGTGGGAAGTAGCAGCACATCCACCTTCACTCTCATAATAACGCTGCTTAGGCACAGTCATGATTTAATTAGAAGCTTCTTGTCAAAGGATGTTTGTTTCTAACTAGTTGTGCGCACTGGTTAATTTAGTTCATGCCGTTATGGTTGTCTTCCCATTGCTAGCAGATTATTAATGTCTATTATGTTTTCTTATCATGATATCTATTTATACTTTTTTGCTTCCCCGTTTATGCAATTTTTAAAGGAGATGTTGTCAAATTTTTATATACAAATGTTAGATGTGTAGTTTAGTAGCATTCTAGGATGTTTGTAGATCCCAGGGTGTTACATCCCCAACATTGGAGCCCACCTCCGGTGAACTCATTCGACCACCTTCGGCAAAGTTGTGACCTTCGTCATGCCGCCGAAGAAGTCTTCAGGGCTAGGGGCTGCACTGCAGCCACTGGACGTCAACCAAGAAACACTACGCGAGGCCAGAAGCCAAAAAAGGAAGGCTACAAGTCCAACGCCTCAAGAGGAGGAGTTGGACCAAGAAATAAGGGACCTCGAAGCCATTCATCAACAGGTCCAGAGGAAGAAGGAGAAGATGCTTCGCCTCTTCGATCTACAGAAGAAGATCGATGAGGCTGCTGAGGAAATGCGTCATCTCACTCAAGATGACCAGGACCGAAGACCTCAACGTGGAGAGCTTCGTCAGGACAATTCCTACGATGATGATGAATGGTATGATGATTTCCATCATGGAAGTTTTGCTTTTTATGATGCTTCTCCTCTGTCAGCAGAACTGCAGGCTACCCCATGACCCCTATCATAAAAGTCACCCCAGCTCCCCATGTATGATGGGCACTCAGATCCAAAGCAGTTTCTGATGAGCTATGAAGCAACCATATCTTCATATGGGGGCAACACTGCAGTCATGGCGAAATCCTTCGTCATGGCAGTCAAGAATGTCGCACAAACTTGGTACTCTTCCCTCCGCCAGGAACAATCACATCATGGCAGAAGCTGAAAGACATGTTGATCACTAGCTTTCAAGGGTTTCAGACAAAGCCAGTTACTGCCCAAGCTCTGTTCCAGTGCACGCAAGACCATGAGGAATACCTTCAGGCTTATGTCTGAAGGTTCTTACGTCTCAAAGCACAAGCACCCACAGTGCCCAATGAAATTGTCATTGAGGCCATGATCAAAGGGCTTCGGCCAGGACCTACTGCTCAGTACTTTGCCAGGAAACCCCCTCAGACCCTGGAGAAGCTTCTTCAGAAGATGGATGAATACATACGGGCTGATAATGATTTTCGCCAAAGAAGGGAAGAAGCTTACAGGTTTTCTGAAATGACTAGGGGCTTCGGAGGAAGAATCCACCCTAGGCATGTCAGATCAATCCATAACTCCAGCCAAAGTGATGACAGAGGAGGTCAGCTTCAAAGACCACAACACAGCTCTCAATCCTCAGGGCAACAACAAAGCTCTTTCAGGCCACCAGCCCCAAGGGGCAGAGGCGGTAGGGGCTTCGGAGGAAGGTACGGGGATCAGCCCAGAAAGCTCTATTGCTTATTCTATGGTGAAGACAAGGGTCACACTACAAGAACTTGTCTGGTCACCATTCAGAAGCAAAAGGAGATTGCCGAAGCTGAAGCACGGCAGAATCAGCCGAAGCAGGTTCTACATACTGCTTCGTGCTATTCTCCCTATGTACCGGAATACGTAGGTAATCAACCTGCGGCTTCTGTCACTTCGACAAGTCAGTCACAAGCTTCCTGGGCCCAGCTCCCATTACCGCCACCATTGCCACCTACCCACACCCGAAGCCAGCAGCTAGAAGGGCACCAGCACGCTCAGCAGCAGCGTGACTTCCGGGAGGAGTCTGAAGCTCGTACAGTCAACAGCACTATGCCAGAATCGAAGCATATATACTGAGGAATATCCTACTTTTGATGTATCTTTACCTTTTATGCATTTTATTTTTTGTATGAGAAACAAGTAATGGACTTAATTTCGGTTGCTTGTAATAATTGTACCAGCATAAATGAGAAAAATATGCCTTCCTCACAGATCTCCGAAGCTCGAAAGATTGTTTTTAAGGAAGTGGAGAAAAGTTCCGAAGCTACAAAAATTGTTCTTAACAAAGCAAAGTTCCGAAGCTACAAAAGTCGTTCCTAAGGGAGCGCCGAGTAAGCTTTCTGCTCAAATGTCGTTCCTAAGGGAATGTAGAGCCAAAAATTGACGAAGCTGCAAAAAGTCATTTCTAAGGGAACGCAGAGTAAGTTTTCTGCTCAAAAGTCGTTCCAAAGGGAATGCAGAGCCAAATACCGCCGAAATATAAGGCGAAGAAGTTCGATAGTCGTTCCTAAAGGGATGCAGAACTTATACCACCAAAATAGAAGGTGAAGAAGATCAAAAGTCGTTCCTAAGGGGATGCAGAGCTTAAAGACTCAAAAGACGTTCCTAAGGGGATACAGAGTCTTTCGTGTTCCAGTGTGGGCATACATGTGGGTGTTCAAACATCACCATCACACTGCATCATATCATCGCATCATTTAGCATAGCATCACATCATACATCATATAGCATCAACAGAAAGATTGAATACGAAGCAAATCTTCGGCAACACTTCGTTGAATGAAAATATGCTAAGGCACGAAGCAAACTTTGGGCGACAATTCTATCAGATCTACCCTAGGAAGGGCTTCTTTCTTTACGAAGCATGAAAAGAAGGGAAGGTGTTTTTTCGCCGAAGGCTCAAAAAACGGTATGTGCGTAAATTTCATGCATCGCAAAGAAATATATTACAATAGTTTACATGTTCGATTCATTGTTCCATACATCAAATGATACATAGTTTTATTACAATAAAAACATAATCTTCCTTGAGAATTTTATCAGCAGCTTCGTGTAGCAGTTTGTCGACAACTTCGTCAGCAATGGAGTTGGCAACACTCATTATATCTAATGCTTCTTTCATAATCGGATCAGCCAGGGGGTTGTATGGCTCCGGCAATGGTGATAGTTCAGCTGTAATGGGTAAACTATTAGGTTGAAGCCACGAAATAAGCATAGAAGCTAAAGTTCAAAAGCAATACCTATACGTCTTTCGCGTTCAGCAGCTTCTTCAGCTCGATTAGCTTCTTCTCGGGCTTCATGGGTTTCTTTTTAATTTTTCTTTATTATTTCATTGGCCAATTCTCGGCCACCGTTCACCCAGATATCAGTATAAAATTTTCCGCCCACTGAAGTAGCTTCGGCCGAGGGGTCCTTTATGTTGTCTATGGAGAAGGCAGCTTCAGCTTCGGCAGCAGCTTTAACATGATCGTAGCCAGCTTTCTCCAGGATAGCCACAATTCCCCGAGCGCCGGAGAAAGCACAAATATCCCCGCGATCGCTCAAGAATTCCTCGAAAGCTTCGACTTCCCCGCTTATCCACTCAATGACGCCTTCGGGGTCGCCTCGAATGAAGTTCTCCTTAGAGGAGTAAGCACCTACCTTTGCAAAGCTATTTTTCAAATTTTTCACGCAATCCAAGGATTTTTCGAAGCACCTTTCCTTGGACTCACGAAGCTCCTCAATATTTTTCTCCAGTCTAGCTTGCGACCATTCACTAATTTCTTTGCTAGCTTTTGCAACAGCATAGTTTTCATTAGCCTCAGCGAGTTTTTTCCGAAGTTCTTCGATCTCGGCTTTTTGGGCTTCGGCCTAAGCATTGTATCTAGCTTCGTCTTCTTTCACTTTACTCACCAATGAAATTAAAATCTTGTCTTTCTCCAAAGCTTCGTTTCTTAGCTCAATTACCTCTGAGCGAAGGTTACTGAGAGCTATTGTGCAGCTTTCGTCTTCGGCATTCTTTTGTGCCCTCAAGGCATTGGTAAGAATTAAGCCCTGCAAGAAAAAGAAAGAATTAAGCATGATAATGAAATAATTCATTTCTGACTTTAAAGTTAATAGCTTTTATACCTTTATACTATTGTATGCAAGGCTATCCGCAAGGTCATCCTTCGACATGGCGGCGAGGCCAGTTTCAAGCTTCGGAAATCCCATACTTTTGGCTATCTCCGGGTAAACGGATATTTCTTTGTTGTTCGGGAGACAGTACAGGAAATCATCTTCGTCAATGCTATTGAACACTAAGGCCCCCTTCGGATATTTTAGTTTCTGGGCGTAGTGTCTAGCTTCTAAGATTTCTTCTTTGGATAATCTTTTCCCCGAAGCATGTCGAATAATATAATCAACATCTTCGGTTGGAGCTTCGGGGGCAGGAGATTTAGCTTTTTCTATCATGTCGTGCCCTGCTGCCATGCCGGTATCTGGAGTTTGTTGCTCAGCTTTATCCTCAATCGCGGTAGGCTTTGTCTCAATGAGCACTGAAGGCCCAGCTTCGGCTTCAGCCTGGACTGTGACAGCCTCGGCAACTTTCTTAGTAGGAGCAGGGGTCAAGGCTTTTGTGGTCTCCATGACAGCGTCTAGTACGCTGGCCGTCCTCCTCCTCTTGGGAGTTGCAGTAGGAGCCTTTGGCACCTTTGGCAATTCTGCCTCTGACGGTGAACTCAGAATTTCTGGAATCATCACTGTTTTTTCCAATTCTTGCTCTCTAGCCGCATCATCTTTGGCTTCGGCTGGCCCGACTGTAGGCATCTTCGGCTGGCCCGACTGTAGGCATCTTCGGCACAACAATCAATCCTTCAGCGCTCTAGGCGGCGGGAGCAGCTTGTACTGCTTCGGTAGTAGAGGAGGTCCCTTCACCAAATTCAGGCACTATGGTCGTTTCAATATATCGAGGCCGGTGGGTCAAAACCTTTATTTTCTTGCCCTTCGGCACAGCTGGGGTGGCCAAAGCGGCAATTTTTCTCTTCTTTCCTTGCCTTGTCAAGGGGTAGTAGTAGTCCGGATATATGAAGCCAATTGAATCAAAAACCTTGTTCAATCTTTTCTTGCCCTGACCCCCAAAGGCTGAGGACAAGGCATCATCTTCGGCCCTTGTATATGCCCCAAGCAACTCGTCGCTAGTAGCTTCAATGCATTTCAACCGGTCATCGTTTGGCTCGTCAAACTTCTCTCTGTATTTGAAGGTATATTTCAATCGAACTAATCCACCTTCGCTGGATTCAGCAGTAGTCTCCTTCGGCATCTCCCAGCTATCCACAAGTGGCCACACTCTGTAAGCTATATGCTCCTGAATTATGTCCCTCGTGCCAATAAAGGCACAAACATTGCTAAAGGCCTTCTGACACACTTCGGCATTACTTTCAATAGTTACCTTCGGCCTTCGAAGGCCGAAGCGAGACCAGATGGGGTGTTGGATAATTTCCTTAATGTCCTCCCTCTCAATCAGATTATTTTTAACATAAAATCATTCCTCCATCTAGGCCCCGGGCCATCTTTTTCGGTATGTTGGATCCGGGTAGCTTGCATTGGAGCGAGCAATAAATCCATAACAACCGAAGTTGTTGTGATATTGCTCTTTGCCGGTGGCCTTCGTCTCGTATAACAGTTCATGCATATTGCAAAAACACCTCGCGCTAGGTTCCAACCCTTGGCTTCTCACAGCCCAAACAAATAAGCCCATTCTGATTATAGCTTCGGGAGTGAGTTGATGAAGAAAGATATGAAATATATTTAGTACTTCAACCAAAAATCTGCTTAATGGGAACCGAAGACCCACCTTCAGAAAGCTTTTGTAAATAACCACTTCATTTTCTTCAGGAACAGGAGCGGTAAAGTCTCCTCCAACCCTCACAATAGACATATCACGAAAGTATCTTCCCCTCATATCATCAACATGGCTTTGCTTAATAGTCGATTTTCTGAAGATGGTATGGCTTGGTCGCCACGGCCGGTCCTCATAATCTTCATCTCCACTTTCCACATTAAAGTTATCACTGTCATCAGAATCTTCAGATAAATCTGCCATTATCTCTTTTGTGATTTTCTCTGTATTGGTTTTTGCCATGGATTCATAAAACCCAGCAATAAAAGGGTCCACAACCTTCTTCTCCTCATACATCTTCTCCTCCTCGGATATCTTCTTCTCCTCATACATCTTCAGATGTGGAACAGACACTTGTCTTTAAGATGAAGCTCGAGAATCAGGCGAGAGCTAACAAACAAGAGTCAAAAATCTGAGAAAATAACGCAAGCAACAGAAATAGCGCAGCAAATGCCGCCGCTGTGGGCTTCTATTTATACGCCTAATGCATTACAACTTGGGGGCCCCATTTGTCATTGACTTTCGCTATTCTAGCGAAGGGAAGATGTTTTTTTTTGGACCTTCGGCTTAAGTCCTTCGTTCACATCGCAGTCTGAATTTGTTGTTAAAGGAACAAATTAATATTGTGAGGGGCTACTGTTGGGGGCCTTCATCTTCCGAAGGTCTTCAAAAACACGACTAACATGTTTTCCAAGTATAATATACTGTCACAGGAACCTTCGGCCTTGAGATGAAGGTGCGCATGATATGAAAGGCGCAATCTAGGAGAAGAACGAACCAGTCCCGAAGCTACGGATGAAGAAACTTTGGCTTAGCAGTGGAAGATGAAACCGACCTAGAGAGGAAAAGGTTGTCTAGTCCTCGATAGTTTACCCTTAGTCAATAATAAACGTCAAGGGCATGGATGTAATTTTACACGGGCTGCGTCCTGTGCCTATAAATAGATGAACAGTAACACCATACTGTTCACGCTAACTTATATTCACTCGCGCGTCACAATTGGATTCTTACCTTCTGTAAAGCCGAAGGTACAAATGTAACTTGCTGTTATTAATGTCTATCCATGATTAAATAATGAAAATATAAGTAATCTAATGATTTGATTATGTTATTAACCATGTTTCATATGTTTCTACTTTCATTACTACATACTGAGATGATGAAGGTATGCCCTTCATAACCTTCGTCTGAAGATCATTATATCCTAAGGGAGATAATGCTTCGAAGGACGAAGGTCTTTGACCATTAACATTTTGTGTTGCTTTGTTCTTAACTCATAGCATTTGAGAACAAGTCCCCAAAAATATGCTACGAGCCTGCGTCTTGGAGTTTCCACAAAAGTGGGATGAATGTCTGTCATTGGCAGAGTTTTCTTATAATAATAGTTATCAAGAAAGTATTAAAATGGCACCGTTTGAAGCTCTGTACGGACGGCGATGTAGAACACCCTTGAATTGGTCAGAACCTGGGGAATGGTGGTTTTTCAGGCCTAATTTAGTTTAAAAAAATAAAAAGTCCATCGCATAAGACATAACTTGAGAGATGCTCAAGCACGACAGAAGAATTATGCGGATAAACGACGTCGACCATTGATGTGTACTTGAAAGTATCACCGATGAAGGGTGTTAGTCGATTCGTGGTTAAAGGAAAGTTAGCACCCCGATACATTGGCATGTTCCATATTCTTGAACGATGTGGACAGGTGTCGTACAAACTTCGGCTACCAGAATCACTATCTGTTGTACATAATGTTTTCCACGTATCCCAATTGAAGAAGTGTCTTCAGATCCCTCATCAAACTATGGATGTGTCTGATGTTAATTTGGAACCAGACTTAACCTATTCAGAACATCCCATCCGAGTCTTGGATCAGAAAGACCGAGTTACTCGAAAAAGGACTCTCAAGTTTTATAAAGTACAATGGAACCAACACATAGAAGAAGCTACATGGGAGACTAAAGATTTCTTAGAAAAATATTTTCCTAAGTGTTGGGGGCCTTCCAATTCTGAAGGTCCTCAAAAATGTGATTAACCATGTGTTCTCAGTATATGGATTATTACAGGGGGTTTGGCTTCGGCATAAAGGTCTCCTCTCATGGCAAAGACATACGATGTGAATATGTAACCCGAAGGTGATAAGAATAGTCACCGAAGTTGTAGTCGAAAGAGCTTCGGCTTAATATGATGACGAAGACCAAATATGATGCTAACCAAAAGGGGGAAGAAGACTTTTTAGTCCTTAATGATTCATGTTATGATTATAAATAGATGTCACGGACATGAATGTACTTTTACCCGGGCTGCATCCCGTGCCTATAAATAGATGAACAGTAGCACCGTACTGTTCACGCTGGATTGTATTCACTCACTCGTATCATCACCTTCGAGCAAGCCGAAGGTATCAGTGTAATATTAACATTGTTGATATTCATTTATGTTTTATGAAATGCAAGAATAAATTAATTATTAAGATATAATTATCATACTTATTCCTTCGCATTCATATCCTTGTAATGATATGATATGATGAAGGTATGTCCTTCTTAACCTTCGTCCGAGAAGCATTATACCTGCAAGGAGATAATGCTTCGTAGGACGAAGGTTCTTAATGATTAACAATTGTGTTGCCTTGTTCTTGACTCACAGCATTTGAGAACAAGTGACCAACACTAAGTTTTTAGCTTCCTATAACCTTTAAAGTTTATGTACTTTATTGTAAAGTTAGAACAAACCCTCACACCCACCCCCTGCTCTATAAGAGAAAATAGGAAATAAAGTTGTGACGTGTTTCCTTTTCCATTACTTACCCTAGAGCCTTAAATCTCGGGACGAGATTCTTTTATGGGGGGGAGGACGTAACACCCCTGGTGTTACGAGAACTAAAACTTTGGCATGAAATCATATGCATTTACATTTAGTTATGTATGATACACCTAGGATGCATCTACGAGGCTAAAATTTCAAAACAAACATGTGTGATGATCTGACTTGGTCAAAGAGGTCATTGATCCTAGGATAGGGTATTTCCCCAAGGATTACAAGCACATGGACTTGTGAGATGAGCACTAAAGGATGATCTCAACAAGTTAGTAGAAATGTTCAAGACAAGTTAAACTTAGAGAGCTCAAGTGCCACATGTACCCTAAAACACTCAAAACCCAAGTTTGAAACCCTAAAACCCTAATTAGTGCCCTGTTGGGTGATTTTGAGTTCTATGCACTTTTAGCCAAAAGTGTATACATCAAGATGATAGAGTAACAAAGGTTAAGCAACTTTCATGTTTGGGGATTTCCAAGTTTTGTGGTGCAAATTGGGGTAAATTGCAAAAGATCCAAAAGCACCCATATGCTTAACTCTAAAAACAATGTTAACAGGCCAATTTTAAGCCTCTATATCTCTTGATCTATGAGAATTTTTCCATAAGTCACCACAACAAAGTTGTAGAGCTACTATAGTAGTCCAAGTTTGATTGAGTGACCTAGCCCAATAATGGTACAGAAATTGGTGTAAAATGCCCTAGAAGTCGGGCTGTCAATCGAGTCCTAATCTGAAATCAGACTGTCAGTTGCATCGGATCAACTTTGGAGCCAAATTGTGCTTGATCCAGTGAGTAAATGACTATGATCTTTGTGACAAAGTTGAAGCCGGTTTATAGGAGAATAACTTTGATGTAATCGGATTAGTAGCTCATCACATGAAATCGATGGAAAAGGGTCCTCAAGTTGCTCTGTCAGGGCACTAAATGGAGTCGGCGATGGTACAGTAACTGAAAAAGATCTCCGATTCCGTGAACCCGACGCCGGCGATCTTCCACCGCGATTCATGCTCGCCTAGGAGATTCGTGTCTAGGGAGAGTGGATAACCTTAGACAGATTCACTGCTCCACGGATTGAGTCGAGGGGGGTAAAAAGATCCGGCCGGCGCGCAGCACTCCCTTAAGTGCTTCAATGTCGTGGTGTCACCGGCGGCCGAGCTCTCCCTCACTGTGCCTCTCTACTACATGGTGTCCATGCGGTTGTGTCGTACTCTCATGACCGTAGATAGCCAGCCATGCCATCGCGCCATTGTCTGCCATGATGCCCGGATGTAGTGAAAGAAATCCGAGCACCGTCATGAACGCTCTCATCCCAAATTCGTGAAGCACACGAGTGATCACTATAAATTGAAGGCTCTCTCTGCTCTGCCTTCTTGTTACGAACCCAGCGCATCACTCCTCACTCCAGATCATCCACCATAGCTCGCGAATTCCGAATTTCCCCCAAATCGGCTGAAACGCCGCCGTGAGGCATCGCGTCGTGGCCAACCGTTCTCAGGTCCATTCATGTCCCTCTGATCCATGTTTCTATATCCTCTAGTGCTAGTGAAACTCCTGGTCTCGGCCAATTGAACGCTACCGCACCGTAGCTTAGGGAACATTGCGTCGTCGTCCGGGAACACCGTCGTGGACATAGCTCATGTCGACCGTCCGTTCCTGTTGTCTCCGTCCAAGTTTGCGCGAGCACCATAGTCCTAAAAGGTCACTAATTTGTTCCGACTCCCTGGATTGAATGCGATCGACTTAGGTAAACCGGAACGGGCTCACCGGAGCGCTTGTTCCGTGGTTGTCACGAACAGACATGGCTTAATGGCGGACCGGTCAAATTAAGACCATAGATGTGTTCGGGTAGCATCGGAGATGAAGCCCGTGTACTCGACACCACCGGAGCACGTCACCGCCGGCGAGTACATGCGACTCCGGCCAAGTATTCGACCGAAGCGTCGTCGGAGACTTGAGTTGTGAAGAAATAGAAGTACGAGGGCCTATATGCGATTTTCTATGAAACATGCGAAGGAAAGTTGTAGAAAAGTTGTATTCAAGACGCTACTCTCGCCGTCGAGGACTTGAGTTGTGAAGAAATAGAAGTACGGGCACCTAACTTGAAAACCTTAGTGATTGATTCATACCATGAATGAAAAGTTGTATTCAAGACGTGACTTACTATATTTTTATTGTGTAACTGCATATTCATAACATAGCATAAGCATTGATGTACATGTATTACCATGTATAGAACACGAGGGAGAAACCATAGTAGAGGAAGAAGTTGTCTCCCAGACCGAGAATCCTCTAGTGGACAACAACTTTTACTTCTGTGGTGTGGAAACAGAAACTCCTACAACACAAGGCAAGCCCCAGTGCATTATCCGTGTTCCTTGTTGTTTTAAAATATTTACCACCTTATATGATACATTAGGTGATAGAAATTGTGTGTTAAATAGTTGATGCATTTTCTTCCTTGGAAAATTGGTTACCATTCCTTGTTTACCTGTTTTATTTAAACAAGTTTTCTAATGCTTAGTCTTGCTATAGAAAATAAAATGTTTTGTTTTGAAAAGGTGATGCTTCACACTGGATGGGGATTTTTTTATAAAGAAAAGAGTTATGATGGTGGATCCATCACAGACGTGATGGGTTCAACATCTCAAAGGAGTACCTCTGTCAGGTACCAAACTTTGGGTTTTAAATGATAAAGACGAGACCGGACGGGTGACTTGCACGAGAAGGAAGTCTCTGTAATGCCCTAAAAATTAAACCATGTTTATAATCTGTGTGTCCTATGGATGATCGGAGGCCGTAGATGTATAGTTCTCGTCGAGATGATTCCGATCGATTACTAGTTTGCCTTGTTTGGAGTCCGGATGAGTCTTTTCGAGTGTCGGTTGATATGAGCCATTGGATATTAGGATTGTGAAAGTTTTCTTCTATTCATACCTCCCTAACCTAGCAGCCACGTCCTCCCACCCCTAGCAGCCATCACCCTTTTGTGCCTTGCCCCAAGGGAAGAGAGGAAGAACAAGGGAGAGAAGGGAGGGGAGATGAGGGCATATCGTCGCCTATCGCCGCCGTGATCACCTTCGTCTTAAATTGGCGAAGCACACGATCGGCTCCTTTAAATTGAGCACTTCCCTCGCTCCGCCTCTCTGCTACACGTTCGTACCACCCTCAATTAGCCTCTCTCATGCACCGTAGCCCCCAGTCACCGGATTTCCCCAAATCGGGTCACTATCGCCGTCGTAAGACCTTTTGTCGTGGCCAGAGCTTCTCATGTGAGTTTATACCTCTCTAGTTCTTGTCCTGACAGCCCTTTGATCCCGGTTGCTCACTGACCCGGTCAATCGAACTATACTGCAGTGACCCTTTAAGAACATCACTTCGTCGTCGGTGAACATCGTTGCGAGCCATCTCCACGTCGACTCACTGTCCTAGTTCCTCGCCCACCTTCTCAGTCATCGTCCCTGAGTCCTGGTGAGTCACTAAGCTCCTCGTACTTTCACTTCAAACGCTATCGTGTTGTGTCACTGGGAACAAGCTCGATGGCCCTCGGAGTCCGTCGTTGTTATGGACAGAAGGGATTCCGGGCCAAATTAGCCCAATTAGTACATGGATTAGGATCATCTTGGATTGAGGGTAACTATTAGATGCTCGGGTTCGACGGTTGTCACCGTTAGAAGCAAGTCCCGGCGAGGATTGGTCGGCGGGCAAGCGCGCCATCATCAGGGACGTCGAGTTGTGAAGGAGAAAGGGAGGGTTTCTTTGTAAATGTCAATGACTCATAAACAGTGCCTTAGATTGGTCTTCGGTTATTCAAATACCCAGGGGGTTCCATGCAAAAGGTCTCGCGCGGGGGCGAGCGCGTTTCGCAGTCCGTGGGTCAGGCCGGACCAGTTTTAGCCCAACCCTATTCATTGTTTTTCCTTTTCTTTTTGCCATTAGTTTAGGAAATTCATTAGAAATGGTAGAAATGGTAAAATCAAGAGACTAATTTTGTTAGATTGCTAAAATCAAGTAGTATTTAATAAAAATAATTCCAAGATTTTTATTTCAAACCTGAAATTATGTAGCATTTAAAGGTGCTTGAATAAAGTCTTTCAGAATTTTAGAAATAGTTTAGTAATTCCAAAAATCATACAACTTTTTGGGTAGGCTTAATATGATGGTTAGAGATCCTAAGTGAAGTTTGAAATAGTTTGGGCACTGTTTGACCAGAAAACCCAATAACTAGCTTCATAGTGTTAATTATTTAATACTAATCCTAAAGGAACACCTAACTAGGCAATCTTAGTGATTGATTCGTACCATGAATGAAAGTTGTATTCAAGCAGCAACTTACTATATTTCTATTGAATGATTGCATATTCATGACATAGCATGAGCATTTATGTACATGTATTATCATGTATAAAACACGAGGAAGAATCCGTAGTAGAGGAAGAAGTTGTCTCCAAAACCGAGAATCCTCTAGTGGAGAACAACTTTTATTTCGACATCTGCGGTGTGGAAGCAGAAACTCCTGCAACACAAGGCAAGCCCCGGTGCATTTTACCCCTTTTTCTTGTTGTTTTAAACTCTTTATCACCTTATATGATGCATTAGGTGATAGGAATTGTGTGTTAAACAGTTGATGCTCCTTCCTTGGAAAATTTGTTATCATTCCTTATTTACATGTTTTATTTAAACAAGTTTTCTAATGCTTAGTCTTGCTATAGAAAACAAAAGGTTTTGTTTTTAAAACAAAAGGTACTGCTTCACACTGGATGGGGATTTTTACAAAGAAAAGACTTATGGTGGTGAATCCATCACGGCCGTGATGGGTTCAACATCTGAAAAGAGTACCTCTGCCAGGCACCAAACTTTGGGGTTTTAAGTAATAAAGACGAGACCGGGCGGGTGACTTGCACGAGAAGGCAGTCTCGGTGTTGTGTTTCCATCTAAGTTGGTTAAGGACCGAGTCAATGTAGGCTTGATGATCGAGGACCTTTTAACTGGCCACATGCCTTGTCATGGGTAAGCTTTGCCTCGGTCGGACCAATACAATAAAGGCTACCACGCAATGGGTGTGGAGAGATGGCGAGAGTAGCGTGTACCCTCCGTGGCAAGAGGCTGGACGGTGGAGTATCTTTACTCTCAGTTGGCATGAACCCATTCTGGTGTTGAGAAGCCCGGGTGCGAGTTGACATATGCAAGGGTTAAGTGCTACATATTTTGTGTGGTTGGAGATCCCCAGCTGGGTATTAATCGATTCGGATCGCCGTTACTTCTCGGACATGAAGACTTGGTCACTGCCCTACACATAGCAACAAGTGAACTGAAGGGATAATAAAAGATGGCTAGTATAGGCCAAGTGCTTGATCTAAGAATAGAAAAGAATATAGATGCAGGTAATTACTTAATTGGATGAGTAAAATGAATTCTTAAGGATCCACTCATACATAGTAAGCTTTTCGGCAAAAAGAGTCTTTGAATTTTGTTAAACTTTACCTTGATTCCCAAAGGCCAGCATATACTTGAGAGTCTTTTCCTTTTGTCGGGTAAGACTTGCGAAAGTACACTCCGTACTCAGTGTTTTCAAACTCATGTTGTTGTAGGTAATGAAACTGCTGAGTTCTGTTGTTTCTGGTCCAAGGTTGTCCCGAAACAGGAGGAGAACTAAGAACTACCTCGGGAAGGTGTTTTGCCTTCCTATGATGTAATAAGTTTAAGTACTCAGTACCCAATTATGTAATAATCAACTCTTTCTATATTACACTTATAAATGTAAATTATGTTATTGTAATCCTTTCCGCTTACTCCGATGGTGTGTAATATCTGTGTTATGGGATAAACGCTCTTGGGCGATGTGATGGTGATACAGATAACCGGACCTGCCAAGCCATTGAAAGCACCAGCATGACTATCTGAGGTCCTTAGGAATGTGGGCCTAATATCTTAGGAGGTTCTATGACATGTACGTTTTTTCTTATGATATTTTGATTACACGACAATTGCACATAAATATTAATTGCACAACAATTTTTCTTGATTTTCCCAAGATTCTAAGGGCTAGTTTAGGAGAGCTTCATCCGATTTTGGTTCTCTATGAAAATTGATTCTTTGGAAGAATTGATTCTATTGCTTTTTTTAATTTTATCACTCTCTCAAAATCACGATAAAGAATCACAATCGCAATGAAGGATCACTTCACATAAACAGGAGAGAAGCTATTTTTTCAGCTCTCAACCTCTTAGTTCATTTTAGAGAAATTCACATATATCTACAAAGAATCACTTCTATTTGATAACAAAGCTGAAACCGAATCAGTTCTATTTCATAACAAAGCTGAATCAGCTCTAAAAGCTCTGCCAAAGGGCGTCTAAGAGTATGTTTGGTTGGATATACAAGAAGAGACGAAAAAAAAACGGCCACAATTTATATAGTGTTTGGATAAGAATCACGTGGAGAGGAGTTAAACACCAAAATAATTTTTTATAGCGACGTAATCCCATAACATCGAGGAGGCGGTATCGTCCCCGCCTCATCCTATTTCAAACTCAAACCAAACACATCATAATAAGATTGCTGAGTTCCTATGCAAGTCAAAGGCTCATAGCCTTTATAGTCCTAAATAAGTTGGTATGTACAAATGAAACACCGAAAAACCAAAGAGAACTTAATAAGATAGTACCGAAATGAAAACTATATTATAGTCCAGGCATTAATGTTATACTCTAGTAATAAAAATAAGTCCAATTCCTAGATCATTGGCCTGGACATGATATATTTTACGTACTCCCTCAGTCCCAAAATAGTAGTCATTTTAGCTCTATATTTTTATGTCTATATTCAAATGGATGTTAATGAATCTAGACACACATAAAATGCATAGATCAATTATTGTATGAATTCATTAATTCCCTAAAACGAATTCTAATTTGGGACAGAGAGGGTACGTAGTTAGAAAACAGTCATCACTGCAGAAGTGCCCTTCATAAATACTGCCCCACAAACAGTCAAACCAGACAAAGATAGGTTTACAGTTGTCATTCGACCTAGAATTCTGCAAACCAACCAAAGCAGCTGAAAGAGACATGCTGAAGTCTACTTCAAATCTTCAATATACTTTCGAGTGTAACGACCAAAAAAAACACATTAAAACAGATATTTGACTTCTGCATATTAGCCTGTTTATACTAAACCGGGGGGAGGGGGGTACGGAAACTGGATGTGGCAATTCATAAGTCATAAGAGGGGCGAATCTAGCCCACTGGAATCTGCACTGCAGTAATATTCATCAATGTACTCCTACAATTGACCGAGAGAGGCCGCACCAAAAAAACCTACATGTACTTTCCAGTACTCTAACTAATTCTCCAACTAGGTATACATTTATCATGGGCAGTTCCACAAGTCCATGGAGGAAGATAGGCCAAAAAAGATGAAAAGAGTAACGAAAGGGAGAGCAACCTCCTGTGTAATTTCCGAAGTTAATCAGAAGCTCAAGGTATTACTCTGCACCATACTGTGACAAGACATGCTAGCAGCCTAGACCAAGTTTAGTCGCATTTGATATTTCTGTAGATCCTCCTCACAAATAGGGTGGAGCCCAAATATCCAACAGCACCTACATATACACATAGAAAGGTGTCAAAACACGACCAATGTAAGACTGAAATTAGATGAAAACAAGTTTGAAGACTCACCGCAAAGTATTCCCAATCCAAGACAGAACATCAAGGTGTAACCAAAGTAGAAGCTTGTCTGGAAAAATCCTGACATCTTTGTCTTCACATGATAATAGTATATAGAGTATAGATACACATACAAGGCGGTAGAAGCAGCAGAGAAGAATGATGTCCATTGCCAATGATAGTTCTCAGCATTCAACAAGAAATAAGTACCCACAATAGTGACACATATGGTGACTATTATGAGGATGACAAACACCAGCAACATGAAACCATAGACGTAGTACACCTGCCAAGGCACCAAGTGGAGTCAATATTCCTTGAAACTAAAAGAAAGAAACTTTGCTACTGTGACCAAGAAAGTAGTGCAGATCATTCTATATGCTGGTGATTGGATCTTTAGTACTTCAATCACCACTATGTTTTTTTTTACCTTGTAGTTCCAGAAGGAAGTGAATACGAAGTACATCTCAATGAAGATGCTGCCGAAGGGGAGAAGTCCACCCATCAGTGAAATAACAGAAGGTGTAAGGTACCACTTCTTTTCAGGAATTGGGCGCGGGATCGTTTTCACACGACACGGGTTGTTGGGAGCACCACTCCAATTTCTACCAACTACAGTCCCCAATAGAACCAACGGGAAGGAGATGAAAGCCCAAAGAATAAACATGACAACCATTGTGCCAAATGGTATAGCTGCTAATGATCGGTAGAAGATAGCAATAGTGTTTAACAACAATCCAATCGAGAAACACAAGAATGGAAAAAGTGATGCCGTAAGGATCATAGCCTTTATCCAGTTTTTTCCTGCCACGATATATAGTGCACTCAGTGAAGTGAAAAACAAGGTAACAAGAAATTTTCAAATTCAAGAATCTATTTATTGGAGCAAAATAACATGGGTAAGCATAACAGAGTACTTGAATAAACTAGTAAAGTGCATGTACGTTGCTACGGTTTCCATTTATGCTCGAGTATAAAGTATAAAACACAAAGACATATGTGTTCTATTGGCCAGGTGAGTGTGTGCATGTGGGTTTGGAGCCAACCATGGTTCGAATTCCTATGATGCATAGTTTTAGTTTTTTTACCATTTAAATGTGGGGGAGTAGAGGACATGGAACCGTGGAAAATGGTGCTTTATATAGTAGAGAAGAGAAAAACATGCAGAATCATACCACCATTCCTTGAATAGAGACCACCACTAACATATCCAGAGATGAAAGATGTAAGAGCGTAGCACACAATGAAGGTTGTGATGATAGCTCCTCGCCTGGCAAATACAACAAAGTATTTACATAAAGGCTTGAGCAAAATGTTAATGCACACATACAAGGTGAACAAAATCCTTGTTAATAAAATTGAAGCCTCTACAAGTGCAATGCATGAGAGATTCCGTTGATCATGATGGCTTCATATAGACAGAATGACAGATCATATATGCTGATTTCTAAAAGAAGTTTTGCATCTACATTACTGATGTACTCGCATAATGCTTAAAGCAGGATTCTAGTAATTTCTATGTTACAAACTTTCCATGCTCTCCGTTTCTCCAAGTCTGAACAATGGATGGGTTGCAAATTCTGGGTTGCACGCTCATGCACATCACATCTCAGAGCAGTGCACAGTTCCATATGTTAATACAGAAGGATTTTGCCAAAGGTATTGCTAGATTATGCAAAAGCAACCATTTTATCTAAAGATCCTACAACAGTCATAAATCAAAATAAGAGACTAATAACCTACCAAAGATATCAATTAGACAATTACACCAACTCATATCGTCTAAAGAAAGAGATGATTTATATAAGCACAAAATAAGGACGTCCTTTGAAAGCTAAGTCATTCTTATTCATAATTTTCAGATTCAGATAAAAATTTTAGCCAAAAAAACACTTTCAGAAATTAAACACCTAAATTTTGCACATCCAAGGAAGAAAAGAGAAGATAAAGAAAGCTGGTTATGAGCTTACCCAACATATAACATGACAACAATGGCCAACACAATCACAAGCAGGATAAGAGCCGCCAGCTGAGTGCCAATACCAACTAGGGCAGAAAGAAACACCTGGCCACGAGGAGGCCGGAACACATCACCATGGACAAGCTTCCACCCGGATTCTTCATTAACATCTCGCTCCTGAAAAAACAAAACTGTATCTTAATCCTAAACGATCCATCGAGTCAAAGAAAAACTTGTTACTTGTTGTTACTTGGAACTTGTATGATTCAATTTTATTTTTGACAAATTGATTTGTTATTTCTTTCATAAATATTAGATTGCTGACATTAAAACAATGGGTGTTTTTCTATAATAATTTACAATGTTTGGCTAATGGACTTTTTACTTTTAGAATTACCATATGAAATAGATAAAATTAATGGTTAAACATTCATCTAGACTCTAAAAACGCAAAAAGACAAACAATGAGTTATATTAGCAGACAAAATGAGAAATATATAACCATATCGATGTGCTACAGATTCCAGGTTCAGAACTTACAAGTGATTCCAGATCATCATCTTCACGAGCATATTTTGCATAATCATTTCTTAGTGTCCTCATCAATATCATTGACACTAAACCAGTCAAGAAAATAACCATCATGAATGAATTGAAGATGGAGAACCAATGAATCTAAACATGGAAAAAAGGGTCAGCCATCTTGTAATTACTTCAGACAGATAGCAAGGTCCACATTAGTCAGAGCTGAGGAAAGAAGACCAAAGTGGCAAAGTGTCCTTTTGAAATGGTATGTTCGGTGTTATTAAAACTACGTTTAAACGCCAAAATAATAATCAGAGGTTGAAACCACGTTTTGGCATTCTAAACTGTAAAATGCAGTGTTTCATGCGTTTTAGACCACTAGCTACTTTTAGGCCCAGTCTGTTAGTTACTTTTGGGTCCAATCCAACTCATGGGTGAAGTTTTGGTAACCCACTAACCTCTCTGTTTTGGTATTTAACTTCATGTTATTGTCTAAAATTATGATATATTGGTATTTTTTCCTATGTTGTTTAAAACTACGTTTAAACGAAGTTTAAACGTTAAAAGTCACAACTTCACCCATGAGCGTTTCAGTGTTTTATCGTTTTAATAACCTTGGGTATGTTGCCCTGGTGCAAGCAAGAATTACCTGGTGTTCAAAGAACGGGTAGTCTAAGTAAACCTCAAAGCGCCGTGCAAATGCCACATTTGTTTGCACCCACTTCACTGAATAAGTCATATCCAACTTTTTGCCAGCTTCAAGAAGCTTAGGTGACTCTTGCGTTAGATTCACATGAATTATCTATAAAGAATTTAATTAGCCAACATATAGGTCTCAGGTAATCCTTTTAAGGTTATATACAACACATACCCTGTTACCATTGTATTTAACAACAATGTTCTTGTGAGTGTAAAGGTAGTGCTTTTTCTCATTGTTTTTGTCAGTCTCCCCAACAAAACCTGCTCAGAGGGAAAATGGCTCCATTATTTCAAAAGAAAATAGAAAGACTTCGTGCAACAGAAATGAATAGGTATAAAACCACCTACCCCACAATGGCAGATCATCTAGGTTATGGAACCACGGTAGGCATTGGAGCAAAATGTGGAGACAAAGAATGTCAGAAACAAGATAAAGCGTCCAAAAAATGTGCATCAGAATAAAAATAAACGATGATTTCCCATACCTATGAAAAGCTCAAACCAATATGAGTTTTCAATGGCATTAGCAAATTGCTGAACCTTTTGAACATCAAGTTCAATTGTGCAAATGGCCCCCTTGTCCACATTTTCTAAAACAAAAGAAACAATAAAATGAAAAGCCAACAAAATAAATCAATTCAGTCACAGAAACAAACATGCATCAATACACAGTCCAAGAAAAAACAAACTTCAGGAGGATGTCAAGATAAGGCAAGCATACTTATGAACTTTATATCGATCTGACTATCAATCAGCTCATTTCCACCAAGGACCTCTCCGAGACCACCCCATTTATGTGCAGGGTTTTCAGATGGTTGACAAAACGGGAGACTGTAATAGTTGTAAGTTTCTTGAGGGTTATTGTAAGGCCCAACCTTGTTTACCCATAGCTTAACAGGTTCTTCTGTTTTATACTGCACATAAGAAAAATATTATAAGCTGCAATGATTTAGTAGATAAAGGCATTATCGTCATAGTTAAATTCAGTGCAGGTAAATTCTGAAAAGACAGCAAAATTTAAACTGGTTCTGGTTGTAGGAAACAAGTTTTCTAAATATTGTAGCATCAAGGGTAACAGTGAAAGATATAGAAGCATGGTGATCATGACCACTAAATGTTTAATTTGAAACAGCCCCAACCATATCAGGGTGAAAAACTCAGACATTTCTTAAATCCAGGGATTCAATCTTCTAACCACTAATCATCAGAAATGTATGTATTTCATGGACTCAAAACAGAGCAGCCTTCTAGCCAGAAATAAAAGGGTAAGCACTAAGCAGTCAAACTAGGACTTCCATAATCCACATATCGTTTTACCTTACCAACCACAAGTTTCTGTCTAAAGACATAAAGGCCTGACTTTACATCATAGAGTAAGCGAAAGGGTCTGAGTAGCACTCCTCAGGTCCTGGGTTCGATTCCCCATGGGAGCAAATTTTCAGGCTGTGGTAAAAAAAAACCTCGTTTGTCCCACACCACACCAAAGCACAGGTTTAAGGCCCGGCCCTGGTCATTCCCATATGGGCTACAGTGCCGCTGTGTATAGGTGGGGCAGAGGTTCGGGGATTTTCTCAACCTACGTGAGAAGGTTTTCTTCTTAACATAATGTCATGGGGGCGATCTTACCGCTACAGGTCGAGTTTTTTTTACATCACAAAGTAACACTCGCATTACAGAAGACTACCCAAAAGTAATTACTCTGAAAGGTCTAAATGCAGTTACACTCAGCATCAAACTAAAATAATGTCCAAAATAGAACTGCCACCCCCCAGGATGCTGCCGCAAGGACCTGCCACTGCGCTAAAGCTCATCACTTCTTAGCCAACTGTGAGTATTCCAGTCCAGAAATGTAACAAAATAAAATGAAGAATGGAGATGTATTCGCCTTTGAACTATCAAGTCACCACATCATGTTCGACTAGTAATCTCCCTAATGGGAGCACTTATCTGAAATCCCCACGATAAATACCATATTAAAGTGCAGCATACCAACTGTAAGCCCACGATGATCCGCATGCATTTTCACCTTTCCTAAACATGACACGCACCCAGGGGCGGACCCACAAAGGGGTCCAGGTGGGCCGCGGCACACCCTAAGCCGGAGCTGGCCCACCAAGACCCGCTTCAGCCTTCACACTAACGAGCCCGAGCACGACCAGCATTCTTGTGCCCAGCCCTAGCGCCGCCGGCCGTCAGGACGTTGTGCCCAGCCCTAGCGCCGCCAGGACGCCGCGCGCCTAGCCCCAGCGCTGACCAGCTGCTGCGCGCCCGCCCAATGCTGCCCTGCTGCAGCATGCCCCACCTGTCATGGCGCGCGCCACTTGCTGTGTTGATTCTTTTGAAGTCCAAGAGAGAAACATATATAATTGTATTTTTTTTGTACGGCACACCCTATATAAAAAACCTAGGTCCGCCGCTGCACACACCACCTGATAATGTGAATGAAAAACCAAAAAATGCATGCAATTGTAAGCAAAGAGATGTCACCTATATATATACATTAAAATTTACACGAGGCCTACATTTGACGCAACTAGAACCAGCTGTTTGTCCACGAGAATGTTAACACTATCTAAAAGTTGCATGCAAACAAAAAGGAAGAAAATTTTGTCTGAATGCGGCCCCCGAGCAGCCAGGATCAAAGCAACCAGTCCCCAAAACAACCCCGAAACCGTATCTCGCTCATGACTCCAAATCTGTTGCGCCCAGAATTTCGCGCCACAGAGCTACAGAGCAAAGTCACCCCGTCGTACTGAGCACGCAGTGGGCCAGCGGCGCTCGGCACCCAGATCCGGCGCGACGCCTCAACGGATCCAGCCAAGGGAGTGTTCAGATCTAGGGTTGGGATGAAGGGGCACCTTGTGCTCGGCCTCCGAGGCGTACGCGAGGGGCGAGTGTGCGACGGCGATGAGGATGGCCGCGAGAAGAAGCACGCCGCGGCGGAGCATCTCGGCGGCGGCGAGATCTGCGCTGAGGGAGGCGTGTTGGGGTGTCTCAGTCTCGAACGAGCACAAGCTGCCTCATACGGAGGAGTTAGTCAGAGAGAGAGAGAGAGAGGGACCGTAATTTTGCGCAGAAACCTTGTGAAATATTGTACTGTATATGCGAGAATGTTATTGTTATTTACGAGAACGGAGCCATAACGGGGCAAACGTGAGAAAAATCATGACAAAATCGTGTAAACATTCTTCCTGTGTGCTGAAGGTACGTTAGTCGTTAGAATGGAGAAAAAATAAAGGAAATTTATAGGGATGAAAACGGGACGGGTACCCGGAACGGGTATCGGATACGGGTACCAAAAACGGGACGTAATTTCGGATACGGATACGGGTATTTTGTTTGTCGGGACGGATACGGGTATTACCCGGATATTAAACCTCGGATACGGGTAGGATACGGAATCACTAATACCCGGTCAGTACCCGAAAATCTCGGGTCGGATACGGGTACCCGGAATTCGGGTACCCGTTTTTTCTTTTTCTGCATAATATAGTTATAAAATCATAACTTTTACATATGAAATCGGATGAAGATAAAGTTTATATGAAAATTGTAGAGCTTGAAGAGATCTATGACTTTGTAATACATCAATTTTTGTTTAAACAATATTTTAATGATTTAATTGTATTTTGATGATTTTCTATGACAAGAAATTAATAATACATAAATAGCCTCAAAAAATCGTGAAATTTTACGGAGATACAACATATGTCCATATGTAACCATAAAAAATGTTTGGATCATAAGATCTATAAGATGCCCACGTTTCTTTCCTTTCACTTTCACTTATATGTATGAGTTACATGTGAAATTAGTAAAAGTATCCAAGTTTCAACATAATCAGTACTTTACTTTATCGTTTTCATACGAGGACTTGAGTTATCTTCATATAAAACGTTTATTAGTTTTTGTAACTTATTTGCATTTTTTTAGTGAAACTAGAATATTAATGAATTTTAAATATTGCGGTGTTGGTTTTACAATGTCCTTGTGATAAGCAACTTTGAACTGCATGATGTCAATTTTACCAGTTTCCTTTCTTACATTTGATCTATCATATACATGATTATGTATTGCTTAACTTATGGATGGTTGGACAATTAATATCATCAGATGAACTACCCGACAATTATCCGGTACCTACCCGAGTAGTATCCGTTATCCGTTTCTTACCCGTCCGGATTATTACTCGGTCCCGTCCTGTATCCGTCCCGAATCTTAACTACCCGTATCCGGTCCCGTATCCGAGAGAAATACATTAGGGTAGGATACGGGATGACCCTATATCCGGCTGTATCCGTCCCGTTTTCATCCCTAGAAATTTATAGGATTCAATTTTTATGAAAAGTTTTTCTATGATAGCATTGCAACAAAGGATTGAAACCTTTAAAATTCCTATGAAATGATATCCTTTATAGCAATTTTGGTGAAAAATAAGCATGAGACCCCCTCATGTTTTATTTCTTTTATGTCTTGTATTCCTATTTTGTGTAAACACATATTTTGTGACTTTTTGTATTATAAATTCATGTATAATTCTAGTGATATGTGCGTTCTAATCATGTGTTTTTCCTATTTCTGTGTTTTGAGAATCATGCGTTCCAAAGGAGCATGTTGGGACGTGACACATGGGCTCAAGCAGGTGAGAACACAATGCATGACAAAACGGTAGACAGGAGAACTGGAACATCTTGTCAAGCATGTCCACACAAAGTATTTATAGGGTAATCAGGAGGACACAGGTCTAAATACTATTGTACCCCTTGTTGGAGGCCTTCTCTTGCCGAAGGTCCTCAAAATATTAAGTTGAGAATCACCTCTAAATCTATTTCAGGTGTTCCGATGGAATAGTGAAGACCACCTTTGTCTCGACAACACAGGCGAAGGCGAAGCTAAGGGCTTTGGCTTCATGGTCTGGGCGCGAAGTGATGAACGGCCTAAGGCGAAGGAAGAACTCGGAAGCTTGATAAGCGTTGCTATGAAGGAAGGAAGACGATGGTGCCCTTAGAAAATCTTGTAGTTTATATGTATAGTAACTGAGGATATGTTTGTAATTTTATACGAAATGTACTCCGACTCATCACTAAAAATAGAGGTACAGTGTCATGCAGAGGGACGGTCAGAGGGGAAATTGAGAGTGATTTGCCTCCGAAGCTATATTGTTTCCTTACCTTTTGTATCACTGTCTCAACTCTTTGAAGGTATGCATGTAACCATTTATAATCAAGAAAGAATAATAGAGGAAGTACACCAGTAATGATCTCCCTTAAGCACTTTTATTCTATTGTTCGAAGGTCTACAATTATAATAATCTTCCTCCTCTAATCTACCATTAAATAGATCGAATGAACGAAGCCACGAAGGTCTTTTATTTTTAATTGTGTTGTCATGTTTGGTCCCCTTTAGGAATCAAAGCAGGTAACCAACACCCCTGGTTGCCTACTGCATTCATAGGATACGATGTGCAATAGAGTAATTACAGTACAGTATTAGTGCGCACCTAATTACACCAAATCGTCTACCCCACTAGGGGGCCTGAATAGAGGCCCCGAGGGCCTAGCAGGTGGACCCAGTCTTATCTTGTGGGTCTTGCTCCCATCCACTCCCTCAAAGAATTCGACCTGGGGAGTGAAGTTCTAGCGCTTTAGCTGCAACCAGTCTCAAGGTCTAGGGTCTTCGCATGCTCTTGTGGGATCTACTAATTTGAAGGGTAAGATGTCGGTGGATCGGATGCGACAACCCTCCGTGTAGCCTTTGAGCCGAAGAGCCCCTATAGTGGCCAGCCTTCGCTCCAATAGCGCAAACACGGTAGAGTGCAAGGGCTCCCCTACATGTAATCTACGCCAAGATCTCCACCTCGTGTAGCTTTGAAATTTGTCAAATCTTCCAACTCTTTTGTGGTTGCCTGTGTGTGCATGTGTTCTTTGAATCTTCTCTCCTTGCTGGTCTATGTCCTACGGGTTTTTCCCTCACTTCTAGAAACTTTCCATCATTGTTGTATCTTATGCACACAAGGTGGTCGATTAATTGTTCTAAACAGTTTTCAAAGCCAAAACCCGACCTATTGGATATCTCTTGTCACCTCCACTCTCTATAGGGTCTTATTTACACTTAACTCGCATAACATGAGTCTAGTTGATTATATCATGGATTCCAATTTCAAAAATCAACTCAGGTTCATATCAAACACATGTATCATTACTCATTTCAATTAAGACCTTGTGCCACATCCCTTGTGTCCACTTTCAAATTTCACTCAATTGTCACCATACCATATTAAAATCTTTACCTTGGGCCACATCCCTTAATAATATTCATTTTAAAGTGTTTCATACCTTTATCCTTGGCACACTCATACCCTACATTGTCACTTTACCAAATCTCTCGTGAATATGTGTTGAGTTTCCCATTTCATATCACTATGATTGTGTGATTGACACATGCTCACCTCTTCTTTCATTTTAGTGTAACGACATGCCCGACTCAAGCGAAATTCTTCTCTGTGCTTGATCTTCGAGTGACACTCCTCAGATAGCAAGCCATTTCTATTTCTTATCTTATTTGCTTTGTTCCCTAAGGTACTTCTCATCTCTAGTCAGTCACCTTTCCTATGTATCGTGAAGCGTGTCACTTGGTAGTGCTTGGGGACAGCTCTTGGCAATGTCAGTTGATAGTGATCAGACTTAGATTTAGTCTCAGTGCTTAATTAGATGGCTCGGACCAAGAATTTGGGTCCGATCGGTGGAGGTGATGGACGGGACCCACCTCCCCCACCACATCCCAACAAGGGCAAGGTGAAAGGGAAATGTGCCCTTGGGACATTTCTATTTATTTTGGTGATTAAATGCTCAACACATTACTATGATCTAACATCTCTTGCTATGAGCATAAGCACAAGTGATTGTTGGGGGTCTTCCTCTTCTGAAGGTCCTCAAAAACACGACTAACCATTTGCTTACAACATATTACTAAATATTACAGGAGCTTCATCATCAGAAAAGCTTCAGAATAACACAAGAGGAGCGAAGCAAACTTCATATGACAAGTTTCATCATGGTGAAACGGGTGGACGACGTGGTTTCGGCATAATGAAAGGGAAGTACAATGAAGAACGCTTCATCAAGCAGGTTTCGTCACGACGAAGCAATAAGACAATGCAAGGATAAGGTGTTGCTCAAGTTATTAAATACAAATCGCGATGTTACCCTTGTGATATTTTGTAAACTCTATATGTAATCGTTGAGGGCATAAATGTAATAGCGTACGAACCATTGCGGTTGCCTATAAATAGATGAACAGTACCCTCGTACTATTCACGTTGGTTTGTAATTGCTCTCGTGTCAACACCTTCAAACAAGTCGAAGGTATCAATGTAATATAAATTATGTTAATGTTCATATATATATATATCATGAAATAAAGATATAGATGAATGAATGAATAACATATATTGTCTCTATGAGCTATTATTCTCATGTCATGAATGATGAAGGTATGGCCTTCATGACCTTCGTCTGAAGATTGTTATATCCAAAAGGAGATAATGCTTCGAATGACGAAGGTCCTTAATCTTTAACAATTGTGTTGCCTTGTTCTTGATTCACAGCATTTGAGAACAAGTGACCAACATTGGCGCCCACCTCCAGTGAACTCAAACGACCACCTTCGACACCAGGAGCTCGACCAACCACCTTTGTCATGCCACCGAAGAAGGCAATAGCGCCAGGGGCTGCTCTTGCACCGCTGGTCATCAACCAAGAAGGGCTCCCTCTGAGAGAAGCCTGAAACCAGAAAAGGAAGGCCATTAGCCCAACACCACAGGAAGAGGAGCTAGATCAAGAGATTAGAGATCTAGAGGCCACCCACCAACAAGTGGAAAGAAGAAGGGAGAAAATGCTTCGGCTAGCTGAACTCCAGAAGAATATTGATGAAGCTGCCGAAGAGATGCGCCATATCACACAAGACAACGAGCAAGGACAAAGGACACAACAGAGAGAGCTTCGCTAGGAAAGCCCAAGCTACGATGGTGTATGGTATGACAATTTTAATCATGGTAACTTTGCTTTTGATGTTGCTTCTCCCCTAGCAACAGAGTTGCAAGCTACCCCATGGCCATCTTCGTACAAACCGCCACAACTCCTCATGTATGATGTGTATCCTGACCCGAAGCAGTTCCTCATGAGCTACGAAGCAACCATATCATCATATGGTGGCAACACTGTCGTCATGGCGAAGTCCTCCGTCATGGCAGTCAGGAGTGTGGCTCAAACGTGGTATTCTTCTCTTCGACAAGGAACAATCACATCATGGCAGAAGCTGAAGGATATGCTAGTCACTAGCTTCCAAGGTTTCTAGACGAAGTGAGTGACTGCTTAAGCTCTATTCCAATGCACACAGGATGACGAGGAATACTTGCACGCATACATCCGAAGGTTTCTGCGTCTCAGAGCTCAGGTGCCAACGGTGCCAAATGAGATTGTTATTGAAGCCATGATCAAGGGACTTCGACCAAGACCAACAGCACAGTACCTCGCCAGGAAGCCCCCACAAACCCTGGAGAAGCTTCTACAGAAGATGGACGAGTACATCAGAGCCAACAATGACTTTCGGCAAAGAAGGAAAGAAGCTTACAGATACTTTGAGATGACTAGGGGCTTCGAAGGAAGACTCCACCCTAGGCATGTCAGGACAATCCATAATCCCAGCTCAAGCGAAGACAGGGGCAATCATACTCAAGAGCATCAGCATAGCTCCCAATCATCAGGAACACAACAAAGCTCCTTCAGGCCACCAGCCCCAAGAGGCAAAGGAGGTAGAAGCTTCGGAGGAAGATTCAGCTTGCAACCAAGAAGGTTGTTTTGCCTATTCTATGGAGATAATAAGGGGCATACAATTAGGACATGCCAAGTCACGATACAGAAGCAAAAGGAAATAGCTGAAGTCGAAGCACGACAGAATCAGCCAAAGCAGGTCCTGCATACCGCTTCGTGCTATTCTCCGTACATTCCTGAGTATGCGGGCAATCAACAACCCACAATATTAGTAGCTTCGGCAAGCCACTCCCCGGCTGCATGGGCCCTGCCACCACTCATGGCTCCAACTTCGTCTCATAATCAACAGCTAGAAGGGCACCACCAAGTTCAACAACAACGCGACGCACGCAAAGAGTCCGAAGCTCGAATAGTCAACAACACTGTACCAGAATCGAGAGACATTTACTGAAGCAACAGAGGGGCTCAATCAAAAAACATTCATACACACTCAATGTAATTTTTATTTCTCTTGCTTTTATGCCTCTACCCTAAAGACAATATATGAAGGTACAACCTTCAGCCTGTTGTAACAAATCTGGAGTTACACCATCGAGTGTAACAGAAAAAGTGATGAAGCTCCAAAGTCGTTCATATGGGGATGCAGAGCTAAAATGTCACCTAAGTAAAAGGTAAACAAGCTCCAAAGTCGTTCCTAAGGGAATGCAGAGCTTAGCTCCAAAGTCGTTCCTACGGGGATGCAGAGCTAAAATGCCACCTAAGTAAAAGGTGAAGAAGCTCCAAAGTCGTTCCTAAGGGAATGCAGAGCTTAGCTCCAAAGTCATTCCTATGGGGATGCAGAGCTAAAATGACACATAAGTAAAAGGTGAAGAAGCTCCAATGTCGTTCCTAAGGGGATGAAGAGCTTAGCTCCAAAGTCGTTCCTACGGGAATGCAGAGCTAAAATACCACCTAAGTAAAAGGTGAACAGACTCCAAAGTCGTTCCTAAGGGGATGCAGGGTCTTACTTTTACGAAGCATTTATGCATTAACATTTGTTGCATCATATCATCGCATCATGCTGCATAGCATCGCATCATTCTTCATCTTGCATCATCCGAAGCAGTGGAAAAAGAAGGGAAATTGCTCCTTCAAACATGTTTCCTAACTCATGAGGTCAAGCCTATCTTTGACAAAGAATTATGAGAGGATATTATAACAGTGCAAGATCCATGCCTTCAACAACGGTATTCTTATGCAAAGATCTACGTCTTCGGCAACGACATTTCTTAAGCAAGATCCATGCCTTCGGCAACACGTATTTCTTATGCAAAGATCTACGGCTTCGGCAACGACATTTCTTATGCAAGATCCATGCCTTCGGCAACACGTATTTCTTATGCAAGATCCAAGGTTTAAAATAGCGGGCTATAGCGACGCTATAGCCTAGCTATAGCTTTTTAGAGGACCAGAAGCTATGATATTTCATTTTTAGACGCTATTTCAGCTACAACCGCTATAGCCCGATTTAGCCCCATTAAATGTCGTGGCTTTAGCGCTAAATAGCCACACTATTTCTATTTTTCATGGCGGACCAAAAAATAATGAATGTAATGAGGAAGGATGAGGAAGCTCAATGATATTAATTTTGTAATGAAGATCAACCTAAATTTGCTTCACACATAACAACCTAAACTTGCTTTATACATAATAAGATGATGCACATGATAATGAAATGGATCAATAGTCATCAATGCTCATTCTTCTTATTCAGATGACTCTATGCTTGACCAATAGATTGTATTAGTAAGTTTTTTGTGGTATGTACTAAATCATTGTATTGTGTTGCTACCATGTTAGCGAGATGGTAAATTCTTTACTACTCTAGTATTTAGAACTAAGTAAACCTATTAATCATCATGTTGTGTTGCTCCCTAGCTAGTGGCTAACTGTGTTATTAAAGTGCTAAACACTTGAATTCCATGAATCATGTATTGTGTACTGTCTCTAGTCTCCTAGAGCCTTGGAAACATATTGGTCTTAGTCAAATATCTTGACTTCCATACAGATTTTGCATAAATTATGCATATTCTTATGTTTTTTATAAATCCTCTATTTGCTATAGTTGCACTATAGCCACGCAATAGCCTTGTAGCCTCAAAAAAAAAATTGTGCCGCTATTTTGCATATCCCGCTATTTTAAACCTTGACAAGATCTACGACAAGACCTTTGAATCTAAAAAGTCACTTCGACCGAAAAGGGATTTTTTCTTTATGAAACGTGAAAAGAAGGAAATGTGTTTTTCGCCTTTGGCTCAAAACGGTATGTACAAAGGTTTCACGCTTTACAAAGAAATATATTACATCATGAGATACATAGTTGACAGTTGTTTTTACATAAGAAATCATCACACAAAATTTTACAAGTATTTCAATATACAAGGTCTAATCATCTTCCTTCAATTTTTATTAGCAGTTTCGTTAGGAGCCTATTCACAGCTTCGTCAACAGCTTCATTAGCTATCCTGATCACATCAAGAGCGCCCTTCAAAGCTGGATCGGCCTCAGCATCGTACGGCTCCGGAGGAGGAGAAAGTTCGGCTGCACCAAAATATAAGTTTTCATTAATTATGAAGCTAAAAGAATTTACAAAGATAAATCATGACAAATATACCTATAAACCTTTCACGCTCTGCAGCCTCTTCAGCTTTCTTTGCTTCTTCCAAAGCAATATGAGACTCTTTCTCATTGTGTCTAATAGCTTCGTATGCTATTTCTCGGCCACCTTTCAACCAAACTTCAAAATAAAATTTTCTGCTAAGAGCAATGGCTTCGGCTGAAGGATCCATGATGTCACTCGCTGAGACTGAGAATTCTAGCTGAATTACTGCCTTTGCATGCTCATAGCCATCTTTTTCAAAGAGTGAGACAACTCCTCGGGCGCCGGCGAAGGCGCAAAAATCTCCTCTATCATTAAGAATTTCATCAAAAGCTTCGGCTTCGCCACGGATCCATTGGATAACCCCCGTCAGGATCACCATGGATAAAGTTCTAATCAGTAGAGAATGCACCAACTTTAGCAAACTATTTTTCAACTTCTTGCAACATTCCACAGCAACATTGTAGCACTCCTCTTTTGCCTGACGAAGCTCCTCAACATTTTTCTAAACTCTCAAACGCCCAGAATCAGATATCTCGCATTTCGCTTGTTCGACATTAAAGTTTTCTGTGATCTCATCAAGCTTGTTCTCAAGTCCTTGCACTTTGGATCTGTGTAATCCCACTTGAATAGATAGAGCATACTCTAAATCAGCAATACGCTTCGCATCTGCTTCTTTCTTATTTTCAAATTTCTCCATTTTTTGTTCTACCTTAGAAAGGCTAGCCAATTTAGCTTCGCTAGATTTTAACCTTCCAACTAAAGAAAGTAGGATTTTGTCCTTCTCAAGGGCCTCATTCTAAAGTGTTATGCCTTCAGCAATACGCTTCACATCTGTTTCTTTGTTCTTTTCAAATTTCTCCATTTTTTGTTCTACCTCAGAAAGGCTAGCCAATTTAGCTTGGCTAGATTTAACCTTTCAACTAAAGAAAGTAGGATTTTGTCAGGTTCCCGAAGGCTATCCGAGTGCTTTCGTCTTCAGCATCTTTCTAGGCCTTCAAAGCCTTGCTAAGGATAAGACCCTGACAAATAAAAAACACATAAATAGTAATTATGAGTATTACCACAAACCGAGCCTAACAAAGGATCAATGAATACAAAAATAAATATGCAAACCTTCAAGCTATTATAAGCAAGGTTGTCTGCAAGTTGACCCTTCATCATTGCAGATAGTCCAAGTTCAAGTTTCGGATAACCCATGTTATCCATCATTCTCTCGGCAAACATTTATCTCCTTGTTGTCTGGTAGACAGTAAAGGAAATCATCTTCATTTTCTCCATATACTAAGGACCCTCGGTGGTATTTCAGGTCCTTTGTGTAATGTTGCACTTTGGCAATTTGCTCTTCTAATAATTGTTTCCCTGAAGAATGGCGAACAATATAGTCCAAATCGTCTCGAGAAGGCGCTTCGAGTATAGGCGATGCTAGATTTTCCGGAAGACTTTCATTTGCTTGCTCCACTGGCTTAGATCCCGAAGGTCCAGCTTCAGCGCAGGTAGGAAAAGCGCTTGCAGTAGCTACCACTAATTTTTCAATATTATCCTCGGTAGCTTTAGTAGAAACAAGAGTTGGCACCTTCGAAGATTTCAGAACAGCGTCCAAAACACTGGCCATTCTCCTCCCCTTCCTAGGAGTTATTTGATGTAGCAGTCGTTAACTTAGGCAACCCCGCCGTGGTCAGGAGACTCTGCAGTTTCGGGCACTCCTCTGTCTTTGAGCTCTTTGCTCCTGTTTCTTCTACCAAAGCAACAGTAGCTTCGGCAGTCACAACAGGTATTATCTCGGAAGCCAAGAGGGTAGCTTCGGCGCATTCAACAACCTCCATCTTCTCTATAGTAGACATTGCGGCAGTCTTCTCCAAAGAGTGCAGCTTCGGCCTTCGAGTCAAAACTTTAGCTCTTTTTTGCTTTGACGCGGTGGAAGAAGTCGTAGTTGCAAGTTTTCTCTTTGCTCCTTGTTTCCGAGCAGGAAAGTTGTAGTCAGGATAAATAAATCCAATCACATCAAAAACCCTGTTCAGTCTCCTTTTGCCTCGGGCACCGAAGGCAGTGTTCATGGCTTCGTCCTCTTCCTTCGTATAAGCCCCCCAACAGCTCATCACTAGTCGCCTCAACAGCTTCAAGACAGTCATCATTCGGCTCGTCAAACTGATTTATGTAGCGATAGGTGTATCTTAGATAAACCAGACCACCTTCGCTGGAGCCAGCAGTGGTCTCCTTCGGCATCTCCCAGTCATTAACAAGCGGCCATATATTATAAGCAATGTGCTACTGAACCAAATCTCTGGTGCCAATGTAAGTACACACTATGTTGAAGGCCATCAAACATGCTTGTACTTCGTTTCCACTTGCGATCGAAGGCCTCCTAATACCAAAGCGTGATCGTATGGGGTGCTGGATTATGCCCCTCACATCCTCCCTCTTACTCAGATCATTCTTGACATAAAACCATTGCTTCATCCAAGATCCCGACCATTTTTTTTGAAACGTTGGCATAGGACACCTCACATCGGACTAGTACACAAAGCTATAGCATCCAAAGTTGTTATGATACTGCTCTTTCCCAACTGCCTTCGTCTGGTAGGACAATTCGTGAATGTTGCAGAAGCAGTTGGCATCTGGCTCCAGCCCTTGGCTCCTCATAGCCCAAATAAAAACTCCAACTTTAATAAAAGCTTCGGGAGTAAGCTAATGAAGGTATATCTCAAATGTCTTCAGCACTTCGACCAACATCTTATGCAATGGAAAATGAAGCCCAGCCTTCATAAAACTTTTAAATACCCCCACTTTGTCTGCTTCAGGAAGAGGAACAATACTCTCTCCTACAGCCCTCACTATGGATATATCATGGAAATATCTGCCCTTCATCACTTCAATTTGCCCCTGCTTTACAGTGGATTTCCCAAAAACAACATGACTTGGCCTCCATGGCCGATCTTCGGCATCTTCGTTCTCACTCTCAACATCAAAACTCTAGCTATCGTTGGAGTCCCAGACAGTCCAGCTAACATCTCGTCAATAATTTTCTCAACGTTGGTTCTCTCCATGGCTTCATAGAAACCAGCAAGCACGGGGTCCACACTCTTCTTCTCTTCGGCCATTTCAGCGATGGTTACAACAAAAAGCCAAAGCCCAAAAAACAATTGCGGGCGCAGAGGTAGAAAGCTAAAACGTCAAACATAGCACAAAGTTTGATAGCACGAAAAATATTTTCACCATAAACCCTTATATATATACCAAAAGCACCACTGAGCAGTGGGGCCTGCAATGCAGAGTGTTTCGCTATTCTAGCGAAGGGAAGGTGTTTTTTCGGACCTTCGGCTAAAGGCCTTCATTCATTTCGCAGTCTGAATTTGTTACAAAGAAACAAATTAATATTGCGAGGGGCTACTGTTGGGGGTCTTCCTCTTTCGATGGTCCTCAAAAACACGACTAACCATTTTCTTGCAGCGTATTACTAAATATTACAGGAGCTTCACCATCAGAAAAGCTTCGGAATAACACAAGAGGAGCGAAGCATACTTCGTATGACAAGGTTCATCACGGTGAAACGGGTGGACAACATGGTTTTGGCATAACGAAAGGGAAGTACAAACGAAGCACGCTTCATCAAGCAGGTTTCGTCACGATGAAGCAATGAGACAATGGAAGGAGAAGGTGTTGCTCAAGTTATTAAATACAAATGGCGATGTTACGCTTGTGACATTTTGTAAACTCTATATGTAATCATTGAGGGCATAAATGTAATATCGTACGAACCATTGTGGTTGCCTATAAATAGATGAACGGTACCCCCGTATTGTTCACGTTGGTTTGTGACTGCTCTCTCATCAACACCTTCAAACAAGCCGAAGGTATCGATGTAATATAAATTCTGTTAATGTTCATATATATATATATATATCATGAAATAAAGATATAGATGAATGAATGAATAACATATATTGTCTCTATGAGCTATTATTCTCATGTCATGAATGATGAAGGTATGTCCTTCATGACCTTCGTCTGAAGATTGTTATATCCGAAAGGAGATAATGCTTTGAAGGACGAAGGTCCTTAATCTTTAACAATTGTGTTGCCTTGTTCTTGATTCACAACATTTGAGAACAAGTGACCAACAGTGATTATAAAGCAAATTGAGAAATACAGGAAAAAAGCACCTTTTGGCTTGAAAATGGGTATATCGCAAACCTCTATGGGTCCAAAGTGATAAAGGTATGATTCTAGTACTTAGTCGATTATTTTAGGTACTAATCATGTTCATATAAGTGCTAGAAAACTTCTCAAGTTGAGCCAAATTGGGGAAAAGATGTTTGGCTAAGTTTGGACAAACTTAGGCGAGTCTAGGCCTCACCGGACGTGTGCTGTCTCTTTTGCTTGTGTGCGTGTTTGTTGTTTTGTTGTGCTCTTGTGTGTGTCTCTACTCCCCTCCTTACTCCATATTTGATTGTAATCATTCGTGTAAAGCTTGAGAGACTCTAATTTGTGGAGATTCCTCACAATAGGATATTAATATAAGGAAGACAATTGTGACACTTGAGAAGGGTTGAGTGCAACCCTTGACCAAAGGAGGTGTTGGGGACTTGTTCTCAAATGCTATGAGTTAAGAACAAGGCAACACAAAATGTTAATGATTAAAGCCCTTCGTCCTCCGAAGCATTATCTCTCTTAGGATATAATGATCTTCAGACGAAGGTCATGAAGGACGTACCTTCATCATCGTAGTATATATATTAATGAAAGAAGAAGCATGTGAAACATGAGAGACAACATGAATAATTATACAATATCTTTAATATATCTTTATTAAATCATCATAAATGAATATGAACAATATTGAATTACATTTGTACCTTCGGCTTGACAGAAGGTAAAGTCCAAGCATGACGTGTTGGAACTTGCTCTCCTGGGCAAGTTGATCCAACGGGGGAATGAAAAGAATGTAAATAAGGTTTAACTTGTGATGGCAATTGCTCTCTGTTGATCTAGCCATTCAAGGGCACTGTACGGGGGTATTTATAGGTGCCCGAGCGCCCAATGTTTTGATGTAAGGACACTTATGCCCTCAGGCACCTGGATTATCCCCAGAATATTCCCTTAAGGGAGGGTTTACAGACTGTCATTATAGAAAAGCCATTACAAACCGGGCCCGTAACACGCCTCTCTGGCGCGGGGCCTGTTACAGTGGGCTGAAAATCCCGCGTGGGCCTCCAGGTTGGGTGACGACGTGGGATGGAGGGACTTCGTCGTAGGCCTTCGTCTTGCAGTGGAGAGGACGAAGGGTGGGCTGCGCCGGTCATCTTGCTTCCGTTGGTGCAGCGAGGTAACGAAGGCCTAGAGCGAAGGGTAGCGTCTTTGCCTTCGCCCCAACATTTGCCCTCCGAGGGACCAGTTCAACTGAGTCATCTAGTGCCGAAGACGTCGCTAGATGGTGGAGACGCTGCCCTCGCTCGAAGTGGTTCCGCGGGGGTTTTTGATGTGGACCGTTAACGGACGTGGTATTGTTGGACTGTGGGTTTCTCGAAGCGTCGCGTCCTATGTATAAAGGGGGGGGGGGCGGCACGGCTCAGGCGCTCTTACCTTTCTGTGCGCCGCAAAACCCTAGCATTTTGAAACCATTCGCCCGCTCACCTGCCCTCCTTGCTCCTGTTCATCGGAGATCTGACCCGCATCAAGCAGACCGCGTACGTAGCCATGCTGTCTTCTTCTTCATCCATTGCGAATACGCCCTTGGGCGAATCGTCGTCCGAGGGTACCTTCAGTGATTTGGCGGTGGTGGAGCTACACCCGGGCCACATGGTGGAATTCGGCGTTTCGAGGATCTCCTTGGTTCGCAATGCAAGACATTCAGCGGTTGGGGTATTTTGGGAATGGAGTTGGACGAGTTCCGGGGGCGGAGGAGATTCCTGTTCCGGAGGGTGAGATAGTTGTGTTCGAGGCGTTTTTTACTGCCGGGCCTTCGGTTTCCTGCGCATCGTTTTGTGGTGGAGGTGTTGCAGAAGTATGGCGTGCAGATCCATCAATTGACGCCGAATGTCGTGGTGGCCCTGGCGAAGTATGTCTGGGCAGTGACTTCGTATGGTGGTCAGCCCTCCGTGGATGTCTTCGCCAAGAATTATTGTTTGCACTGGCAGAAGAGGAAGGTTGGAGGCAAGATTGCCTAGTTTGGATCATGCACCTTTACCTCCGAGGACTGGGAAGACTTCGGCGGAAGTTGTGGAGCTAGTCCCCTGCGCCCGCAACAAGTGGGGCAACTGGTATGATTATTGGTTTTATGTGGCGGGAGACGAAGTCAAAGACCTCCCAGGACTCCCGGCGGCCGTGATGTGCTCCCACTGCTATGTGGCATTCCCGCCGTTTGAGGTGGCGGAGGATGATAGTGATGATGGGGCCCTTTGTTGTGTTGCCCGCATGAGTAGCGTGCGTGATTTAGTTGAGGAATTCATTGGTTATGGAGTGTGGCCATTGGCGCATGGCTGGGCGCTGGGCGAAGTATGCCCTCGCCAGATACCCTCCCTGGGCGAGCAGCAAGTGCGAAGTCCGGCCTTCGCATTGGATCTGCGCGGCCGGGATCCAGTCGCATTCGTGCGTGAAGTGGAAGACGGAGTTGTGCGGATTGTGGGGCGTTATGTGCCGAAGACGGAGGCTCTGTGGAGTTGGGATATCCATGGATCGAATGTTCGCCTGAATAGAGTCTTCGAGCTGAATCGTTTGCCATACGACGGCTATCCCGGGGATGACACCGCCGTGCCCGTCGACCGCCGCGGGAAGAAACCGGTGGCCGTGACTGAGGAAGGCTCTTCGCGGGAGGCTGCCCCGGCCTCTAAGAAGAGAAAATAGGTACTGCAGTGGGGGGGACCTTGGGGTCTCTGAAAGTTTTGCTGTGGAGTTGATGGGAACGTGCGCGGCCCTCGGGGGAAGGATGTCTTCGCCCGAGCTCCGGGAGCCTTCGGCGGCGAATGCTGAAGGTTACCGGGGGTCGATGGCCGAAGGATGTTCCGATCCCCTGCCCGGCTAGCGAAGACATATTTACGTCTCGTATAGCTCGTGACTTGAAGATTTTTTCCTTACGGCGGAATATTGCTGCTGTTGTATCGGCAGTAATGGAGAAGGATCGCCAAGACACTGCGCAGAAAGCGCCGAGCGGTCGTTAGGATCGGGGATCCCTTCCGCGAGGCGAAGAGGGCGCGGGGGGGGGGGGGGGGGGGGGGGGCGAAGTCTGCCGCCGCCAACAGTAGCAAGCTAGCGCCGCCTACGAAGCCGGCCGCCCCTGCGCCCAAGAAGTCTTCGGCGGGTTCGAAGGCTGCTGCTTCTGGCGCGGGCAAGCCACCCTCAGGCGAGCCCACCAAGGGGCGAAGGGTGCCCTCACCACCGCGTACTAACGAAGCGGCGGCACACGTTGCCGACTTCGACATGGACATCAGTGTGGTGGATTATCTTGGTGGTAAGTTTTTTTTTCTTTTTTTTTCTTAGCTTGTTAACCAATACCATGGTGCAGGGTCAGATGTGGGGCAACTGCCTCTTGTCCTGACTCCGGTGGCGGCCACTTCGCCAACGGCGGCGGTTGGGGGCGAAGGGTGCTCCACGGGACCCGTGGTCCGCCTTCTGCGCGAGCGGCAAGATTTCGTCGGCCGCCGCCGCTAAGGATGTGGCGGGCTCCGTGTCCCAGCAGCTGAGGTAAGCGTCGCAGCAGCTGAATCATGTAAGTCGTGTTGGACTTTGACGTTTCGTTGTTTTAATGAGGTTGTGAGTCTCTGAAAGGGAAATGTGCCCTTGGGCCATTTCTAAGTATTTTGGTGATTGAGTGCCAACACAAATGGACTTGTGTTAATCTATTGCAAAGTGATGGACAAAGTGCAAATCAAGTCTAAAGGTATGTTTCTAGACTTAGTACATTGTTTTAAGAACTAATGTATTGTGTCTAAGTGCTGGAAACAGGAGAAATCAAGTTAGAAGAGAGATGGCTTTGTTCAGCCAAAGACTACTTGGTCTGGGTGCACCGGACTGTCCGGTGGTGCACCGGACAGTATTCGGTGGTGCACCAGACAGTGTCCGGTGCGCCAGGCTGGCTCGGGCGAACTGGCTGCTCTCGGGAAATTGTCGGCGACGTACGGCTATAATTCACCGGACTGTCCGGTGTGCACCGGACTGTCCGGTGAGCCAACGGTCGGTCGGGCCAACTGTCGGCCGAGTAATCCGCAGCGCGACGCGTGGCCGAGCCAACGGCTAGAAGGGGCACCGGACTGTCAGGTGTGCACCGGACAGTGTCCGGTGCGCCAACGGCTCCAAATTGCCAATGGTCGGCTTCGCCAAAGAAGGAAAGAAATCCGCACCGGATAGTGTCCGGTGGTGCACCGGACTGTCCGGTGCGCCAGGCGACAGAAGGCAAGAATTGCCTTCTTGGAATGCTCTCAACGGCTCCTAGCTGCCTTGGGGCTATAAAAGGGACCCCTAGGCGCATGGAGGAGCACACCAAGCATTCTCTAAAGCATTCCTAAGCACCAAGACTTCGATTCCGCGCATTTGATTCTTTGTGATAGCAACTAGAGCTCCATTTGAGTGAGAACTCATCGGGTTTGTGTTGTGAGCTCTTGTTGTGACTTGTGTGCATGTTGGTGCTCTGATTTTGTGTCTTAGGTGCGTTGCTCATCCCTTCCTTACTCCAGAGCTTCTTTGTGATATTCAAGTGTAAGGGCGAGAGGCTCCAAATTGTGGAGATTCCTCACAAGCGGGATATTAGTAAAGTGAAAGCAAAACACCGTGTATTCAAGTGGGTCTTTGGACCGCTTGAGAGGGGTTGATTGCAACCCTCGTCCGTTGGGACGCCACAACGTGGAGTAGGCAAGTGTTTGACTTGGCCGAACCACGGGATAAACACTGTGTCTATCTGTGTTGATCTCTTTGTGGTTATCGTGTTTGTGCAAGCTCTCCTCTCTAGCCACTTGGCGTAATTGTACTAACTCCTAATCAAGTTTTGTGGATTAAGTTTCAAGTTTTTACAGGATCACCTATTCACCCCCCTCTAGGTGCTCTCAATTGGTATCAGAGCCGTTCTCTTCAAGAAAGGGACTAATCGCCCGAAGAGATGGATCCTAAGGGCAAGGGATGGTGGTCAATGATAAGGAGAAGGAGTCCTTCATCAATGATCCAAAGGATGACAAGCCCACTGACTTGGGGTCGGGGCCACAAAAGAAAAGACGGGAGGAAGAAGAAGACAAGGCGCATCAAGGAGATAGTCTATTACGACAGCGACGAATCTTCCTCCTCCCAAAAGGACGACGACAACGACTACGAGAAAAAGAAGACGGTTAACTCAAACTTTTCCTTTGATTATTCTCGTATTCCGCAAAGTTCCAATGCTCATTTGCTTTCCATACCCCTCGGTAAACCCCCTCACTTTGATGGAGAGGACTACGGATTTTGGAGTCACAAAATGCGTAGCCACTTGTTCTCTCTCCATCCAAGTATATGGGAGATAGTAGAAAATGGAATGCATTTTGATAGTACGGATAGTCCCATGTTCATTATTGAGCAAATTCACAAAAATGCACAAGCTACTACTGTTCTTCTAGCTTCATTGTGCAGGGATGAATACCATAAGGTGAGCGGCTTGGATAACGCCAAGCAAATTTGGGACACCCTCAAGATCTCTCATGAGGGGAACGACGTCACCATGCTCACCAAAATGGAGTTGGTGGAGGGCGAACTTGGGAGATTCGCAATGATCAGGGGCGAGGAGCCAACCCAAACGTACTACTTTGGCTCAAGACCCTCGTCAACAAAAAATAAGGAGCTATGGAAGCACGCGATGGACGGACCACGACGTCGTCCGCCTAATGCTAAGGTCCTTTACTGTACTTGATCCACATCTTGTAAACAATATTCATGAGAATCCTAGGTACACCAAGATGTCGCCCGAAGAAATTCTTGGGAAATTTGTAAGCGGGCGGATGATGATCAAGGAGGCGAGATACGTGGATGATGCGTTGAATGGCCCAATCCATGAGCCTCAAACCGTTGCTCTCAAAGCAACAAGGAGCAAGGAGGCGCTACCTAGCAAGCTGGCGCAAGTTGAGGCAGCCGGGCTTAATGAGGAAGAGATGGCCCTCATTATCAAGCGGTTCAAGACGGCGCTAAAGGGTCGCAAGGAGCACCCCAACAAGAACAAGACGAAGAGGAAGCGCTCCTGCTTCAAATGTGGTAAGATTGGTCATTTTAATCGCTAATTGTCCCGATAATGATAGTGACCAGGAAAAGAAGAGTGGAAAGTGGGAAAAGAAGAAGAACTACAAGAAGGCAAAAGGCGAGGCACATCTTGGAAAGGAGTGGGATTCGGATTGCTCCGCGTCCGACTCCAACAACGAAGGACTTGCCGCCACCGCCTTCAACAAATCATTCCTCTTCCCCAACGAGCATCACACATGCCTCATGGCAAAGGAGAAGAAGGTATGTACTCGAAACAATACTACTTATGCTTCTTCAAGTGAGGATGAGTCTAGTGATGATGATGAAATAGACTATTCATGTTTATTCAAGGGCCTAGATAGAACCAAGGTTGATAAGATTAATGAATTAATTGATGCCTTGAATGATAAGAATAGGTTATTAGAAAAGCAAGAGGACCTTTTGTATGAAGAACATGATAAGTTTGTAGAGGCACAAAAATCCCTTGCTTTAGAAATTAAAAGGAATGAAATGCTTTCTTGTGAATTGTCTACATGCCATGACTCTATTTCTAGCCTAAAGAGCATAAATGATGATTTGAATGCTAAGTTAGAAATAGCTAATAAATCAACATCTTGTGTAGAACATGTTGCAATTTGCAATAGGTGTAAAGATTTTAATGTTGATGCGTGTAGTGAACACCTAGTTTCAATTTCTAAATTAAATGATGAAGTGGCTAGTCTTAATGCCCAACTTAAGACTAGCAAGAGTGAATTTGACAAACTAAAATTTGCAAGGGATGCCTACACGATTGGTAGACACCCCTCAATTAAGGATGGTCTTGGCTTCAAGAGGGAAGTCAAGAACTTAACAAGCCATAAGGCTTCCATCTCCGCCAAGGAGAAAGGGAAGGCCCCTATGGCTAGTAGTGCTAAAAAGAACCATGCTTTCATGTATCATGATAAGAGACATTCTAGGATTGTTTATAGAAGCTATGATGCTTTTGATTCTCATGCCATGATTGCTTCTAGTTCTTCTATTATGCATGATAGAAATTTGGCTTGGAAAAATGTTGTTCACCATGTACCTAGAAGAAATATTGTTCATGTTCCTAGGAAAGTAATGAATGAACCTTCTACAATTTATTATGCTTGCAATGCTTCCTTTGCTATTTGTAGAAAGGATAAGAAGGTAATTGCTAGGAAATTAGGGGCCAAATGTAAGGGAGACAAGACTTGCATTGGGTCCCTAAGACTATTGTAACTAACCTTGTAGGACCCAACATGAGTTGGGTACCTAAGACCCAAGCCTAAATTTGCCTTGCATGTTTATGCATCCGGGGGCTCAAGCTGGATTATCGACAGCGGATGCACAACCACATGACGGGGGAAAAGAGGATGTTCTCTTCCTACGTCAAGAACAAGGATCCCTAAGACTCAATCATATTCGGTGATGGGAACCAAGGCAAGGTGAAAGGGTTAGGAAAAATTGCTATTTCATCCGAGCACTCTATTTCTAATGTGTTCTTAGTTGAGTCGCTTGGATATAACTTGTTGTCTGTGAGTCAACTTTGTAATATGGGATATAACTGTTTATTTCACAAATGTAGATGTGTCTGTCTTTAGAAGAAGTGATGGTTCATTAGCTTTTAAGGGTGTACTAGACGGCAAACTTTATTTAGTTGATTTTGCAAAAGAGGAGGCCAGTCTAGATGCATGCTTAATTGCTAAGACTAGCATGGGCTGGCTGTGGCATCGCCGTTTAGCACATGTGGGGATGAAGAACCTTCACAAGCTTCTAAAGGGAGAACACGTGATAGGTCTAACAATGTTACTTTCAAAAAAGATAGACCTTATGCAGCTTGTCAAGCAGGTAACAGGTGGGAAGCTCTCATCATGCCAAAAATGTGATGACAACATCAAGACCCCTGGAGTTACTTCATATGGACCTCTTCGGACCTGTCGCCTATCTAAGCATAGGAGGAAGTAAGTATGGTCTTGTTATAGTTGATGATTTTTCCCGCTTACACTTGGGTATTCTTTTTGCAGGATAAATCTGAAACCCAAGGGACCCTCAAGCGCTTCCTAAGGAGAGCTCAAATGAGTTTGAGCTCAAGGTGAAGAAGATAAGGAGTGACAATGGGTCCAAGTTCAAGAACCTTCAAGTGGAGGAGTATCTTGAGGAGGAAGGAATCAAGCACGAGTTCTCCGCTCCCTACACACCACAGCAAAATGGTGTGGTAGAGAGGAAGAACAGGACGCTTATAGACATGGCAAGGACGATGCTTGGAGAATTCAAGACCCCCGAGCGCTTTTGGTCGGAGGCCGTGAACACGGCTTGCCATGCCATCAACCGGGTCTACCTTCATCGCCTCCTCAAGAAGACTTCGTATGAGCTTCTAACCGGTAACAAACCCATATGTATCTTACTTTCGTGTATTTGGGAGCAAGTGCTATATTCTAGTGAAGAAAGGTAGAAATTCTAAGTTTGCTCCCAAAGCTGTAGAAGGGTTTTTGTTAGGTTATGACTCAAATACAAAGGCGTATAGGGTCTTCAACAAATCATCGGGTTTGGTTGAAGTCTCTAGCGACGTTGTATTTGATGAGACTAATGGCTCTCCAAGAGAGCAAGTTGTTGATCTTGATGATGTAGATGAGAAGACATTCCAACGGCCGCAATACGCACCATGGCGATTGGAGATGTGCGGCCACAGGAACAAAAGGAGCAAGATCAACCTTCTTCCTCAACAATGGTGCATCCCCCAACGCAAGACGATGAACAGGTTCATCAAGAAGAGGCGTGTGATCAAGGGGGAGCACAAGATGATCATGTGATGGAGGAAGAAGCACAACCGGCACCTCCAACCCAAGTTCGAGCGACGATTCAAAGGAATCATCCCGTCGACCAAATATTGGGTGACATTAGCAAGGGAGTAACTACTCGTTCTAGATTAGTTAATTTTTGTGAGCATTACTCTTTTGTCTCTTCTATTGAGCCTTTCAGGGTAGAAGAGGCCTTGCTAGATCCGGACTGGGTGTTGGCCATGCAAGAGGAGCTCAATAACTTCAAGAGAAATGAAGTTTGGACACTGGTGCCTCGTCCAAAGCAAAACGTTGTGGGAACCAAGTGGGTGTTCCGCAACAAACAAGACGAGCACGGAGTGGTGACAAGGAACAAGGCTCGACTTGTGGCAAAAGGTTATGCCCAAGTCGCAGGTTTGGACTTTGAGGAGACTTTTGCTCCTGTGGCTAGGCTAGAGTCCATTCGTATTTTGCTAGCATATGCCGCTCACCATTCTTTCAGGTTGTTCCAAATGAATGTGAAGAGCACTTTCCTCAACGGGCCAATCAAGGAGGAGGTGTACGTGGAGCAACCCCCTGGCTTCGAGGATGAACGGTACCCCGACCACGTGTGTAAGCTCTCTAAGGCGCTCTATGGACTTAAGCAAGCCCCAAGAGCATGGTATGAATGCCTTAGAGACTTTTTAATTGCTAATGCTTCAAGGTTGGAAAGCCGATCCAACTCTTTTTACTAAGACTTGTGATGGTGATCTTTTTTGTGTGCCAAATCTATGTCGATGACATAATATTTGGTTCTACTAACCAAAAGTCTTGTGAAGAGTTCAGCAAGGTGATGACTCAGAAATTCGAGATGTCGATGATGGGCGAGTTAAGCTACTGTGACGGAACCTCCCAAGTAATTAGGCCCACCTACAGTTGTCCTTGTCTAACAGACATCAGGACAACCCTGTAGATGTTCCTGAATCACTCGACAAGTTCGGTATCTTCTTTCTTACCTTACCAGGAACGTTTCACCCATCTTGCAGACATTACAGAACATCGGAGATATAGAAATGCGGAAGCTATTACATAAACTTACATTTATTTATAAAATAAGATCAAGTTATTTATTATAGACCAGAGCTATAAAACGAGTGCAGAGTAGTATTATTACAATACCAAGGGAGGCAAAAACTCCTCCCGATAACTATCAAACAAAATTCTTATGGAGGACCACGTCCTCCCGCAGCTTCATTCTTATTTATCTTCATTTGACACCACCTTGGTACAAAAGCAACAAAAGGTTGTCGCTTCCTCACCTAAAAACAATGGAGGGATAAACCTGAGTATGGAATTACTCAGCAAGTCTTACCCGACTAAGGAAAAGACTCTCAAGGGTATGCTGGATAAATAGGAATCAAGGAGAGGCTTTAGAAAGAATCAACTTAGATACTTTTGCAGAAATAGCTTACTAAAGTGAGTCCTTACTTTCAATATTTTAACGCCAGATTAAATATTTAATAGACTCTGTTGGCATCTAGTCTAATTTCATCATCTCATCAATACAACATCATTTTTATTCATAATGTTCACATCCTGACTTAGGTTGTAGGGAAGTGACCAAGTCTTCATAACCGCGAAGGTACGGCGATCCGAATCGATTATACTCAGCTGAGGATCTCCAATCACACGACATATGTAGCACTTAACCCTTGCATATGTCAACCCGCCACCGGGGTTCTTAAGACCAGATCAGGTTCACGCAAACCGAGAGCACAGATACACCACCGTCTAGCCTCTTGCCACGGAGGGTACACGCTACTCTCGCCACCGCTCCACGCCCATTTCGTGTTATCTTATTCTGGCCTTAGTCTGCCCGAGGCAAGGCTTACCCATGACGAGGCATGTGACCAGTTAAAGGGTCCTCGATCAGCACGCCTACATACACGTTCAATCCTTAACCAACCTGGGTAGAACATCACCTGTTCCTAACCCAAGTCTCGATTTAAGTACTTCCATCCTTAGGATTGTTTCTATTCCTTAGGATGAAAAGAGCATCATCGGGAACTTTGCAGTAAGATCCCACCATTGCTCCAAATGAAAATATTCTTGCAGGTAGAAGCCATCCTTTCCCGAGCTAGGCTAAGGACAACCTCTATCCACAAGATCTAAGCAGGGCTAAGCATTTTTGTACATCATGTTTTGATACTTCACCAGAAGTATCTATAAAGGTATGGATATCAAGGAAAGCAATGCATCAAAGGGTTCCAAGCAACACCTATAAACCTAATGCACATTTCACTAGACTTAAAGTGTGCGAAAATTATTTAAAAACACAAGGAAAGGGGTTGCATGCACCGGGGCTTGCCTTCGTTAGTAGGTGAGTCTGGCTCGGATCCACAAATATCAAAGTAGAAGCAGTTTCCTGCCTGAGAATCCGAGGGTGGTGATGTCTTCTCTTCAGTGACTTCCACTCTTCTTCGCGTTCTAACATAACCATATATATACATATATAAGAATGAATGCCATGGAATGCTCATGAGAGTGCGAAGATAATAAAGATTTATTATCTAAGTCTTGAATACAACTTTCCTTCACGGAACTCCGAGAACTTAGGGTTTCCGGAGTCAGTAAAGGAGTTCAAAGGGCAGGGGGGTTTAGGTTCTAAGTATCAAACAAGGTCCAAATCAAACCAAATTCTACCCATGGCTTCTAAGTATTGTTTTAAGTTCATATAAAAAGTTTGGGCATTTTTGGAATTACTATATATTTCCTAAAAATCAAGAACTAATGTTTTAAGCTACTTTAAATACTCCAAAATTTCTTATTTAACCTAAAAATCATGAAACTATTTTTATTAAATACTATGGAAAATAAGAAGCCTACGAAAATTGGTTTCAGAATTTTAGGATTTTTCTACAGTTTTCTATAGGTTTTCAAAGCTTTATTGAAAAAGAAAAAGGAAAAGGCTGAACAGGACTCGGCCAGTTCTAGCCCAGTCGGCCCAACCCAGAGTGGAAACGCGCCCGCGCGCACGCTGTGGAATTCTTGCATAAGGGCCCTCAGGGTTTTGACTAAATGGGAGTGAGTTCGGTCACTGTTGCTTTGGGTCGCTGACTGTTTGCAGAAAAGACCTCCGATTTCTAATTCTTCGCAGGGGAAAGTCCACGACGACGGCAGCGCGGAGGATGAACTCCGGTGAGGTTGCACTGGCGGATTTATGCAACGACCGGTGCTCCCGAGCGACGTACACCGGATTGAACCCTCCCCAATTGATTCCCCTAACTTAATTTCTCATTTGGTAAACTATCCTGTTCTGCCCACGTGAACCGCGGATGAGGAAGAAAATGGGTACGTGTTCCCGGCGATCCCTGGCGGTCCCGGTTCAATTAAAGGGGTCGGGGAGCATCACCATCATGTAAGGATGCTAGAACAGGGACAAGAAGGGGAATGAGCAGACCTGGGGAAGGCTGGCCACGGTAGGGTGTGGTTCACGGCGGCGGAGAGAGATTTGGGGCGAATCCAAAATTCGCAAGCTCTGGCGAGGGACTGCTAGCAATTAGCGGTGGCTGAGTGAGTGATGATGTTGCGAAGCTAGTCGTGGGCTCAATTTATAGGGGGCTTCGTCGGTGGCACTCAATTCGGCCGAGCCGTGGTGGCGGCCGGAGATGAAGAAGAAGCTTGGCGCAGTGATTTCGTGTCCACCGTCGTGGCAGCCTCCCCGGCGACGATGGGACAGCAGTCGGGAGCCACGGCGACGCGGTGGAAAGGCAAAGCCACGTGGCACAAGCCCGGGAGATGGTGGTTCACCGGCGAGCATATCAGCTCAAGCCGCGGGGTAGAGGGGAAGCACGGGGGGGGGGGGGGGGTCACCAGAGTGGAGCCCAGCTCACGACGGTGAAGATCTTTACTGGGCGATGCTTATCTGATGGCCACGACACACGAATCACGGTGAGCGGCAATCAACGGCGACAGGCCACCGGGCGACGGGCAGGGGGGGTGAACCGTGATCTGTTTCAGTTTGGGGGTACTGTACCATGGCGAATCTTCATCAGTTGCCCTGACAGAGCACTTTGGAGCACCACTTTCTCTCAAATTTCTATGGCAACATCCCCGAGTCTCTGCATCAAAGTTGTAGTGCTACATACCAGCTACAAATCGACTATAGGGATTAAACTTATTTGAGCACTGGATCAAGGTTTAATTTAACCCCAAAGATGGCTCTGCTACACTGAAAATCTGAATTTCAGAATGGAACCAGCCTGACAGCCAAACTTGAGGCTTAATTATCTCTGAATTTTTCTTAATAACTATGCTCACAACCTTAAGCAAAGTTGTTCTCCTTTGTTTGCTCTATAACTTTGATGTGGTGACCTAGGGCAAAAACCCTAGAGTTTGAAAGCTACAAAGCTCAAAAGTTGAGCAAAAACTCTGAAATTTCAGACTTAGGCTATTTGGGACTTTAAAGGTGATTTTTGCAAATAGACCCAAAACTTAGGGTTTAACTTGCAAATTCACATATGAGTGACCCAAATGACTTAAGATACTTATTTAACTTGGTTTTAGCACTTTAGTCCAAAGTGGACTAATTTTGCACATAAGCCCCTAAGGTTTGGTTTTAGGGTTTTTCCAGGGTTCCACTTAGGGTTTTTGGTACCTTAGGGGTATAAATGTGTTTTCAAGTTTATTCTTGGGGTCATTTTATGACTATTTCCCTAAAGCTTTTAGGTTTTCTCAACTTGGGTTAGGTTTTACCCCTTTAATCCCTATTTAGGGTTAAGTTCCCTATCCAGGGTCCTATTTGTAAAACACTAAAACAATACAACTTGTTTGAAATTTTTACCTAGTGAATGCACTCTAGGTGTGTCAAACATATGCAATGCCAATGTTTATGATGCCATGCTCAAGTTTTAGTTACAGTAACACTAGGGGTGTTACATCCTTCCCCCCATAAAAGAATCTCGTCCCTAGATTAAAAGTCCTAGGGTAGGCAATGGAAAAGGAAATGCTTCACATTTCTATTTCCTAAGTTTTGGTACAAGGCAGGGGTGGTTTGGGACTCACTCCTTTATTTACAACAATACTTTACAAATTACAAGAGGCTAAAAAGCCTGGGAAATTCTTATCTGAAAAGTCTCAAGTTTCCCATGTAGCCTCATCTTCAGAATGTTGGTTCCACTGTATCTTATAAAACTTGAGAGTTTTTCTTCGGGTAACCCTGTCCTTTTGATCCAAGACTCGAATGGGATGCTCGGAATATGTCAAGTCTGGTTCAAGGACAACATCAGTCACTTCAATGGTTCAATCGGGAACCCGAAGACACTTCTTCAATTGGGACACGTGGAACACATTATGCATAGCAGACAAAGTTTCGGGGAGCTGAAGTCGATATGCCACTGGTCCATATTGCTCAAGTATAGGGAATGGACCAATGTACCTGGGTGCAATCTTCCCTTTAAATCCCGAAACGCGATACACCCTTCATTGGCGAAACCTTTAGGTAGACATAGTCCTCCCACAAGGAAATATAAGGGCATTCGCCGTTTGTCTGCATAACTCTTTTGACGAGCTTGAGCCTTCTTCAAATTATGAATTATTTTCTGAACCTTTTCTTCAGTCTCTTTACCATATCAGGCCTGAAGAAGTACCTTTCACTAGGTTCAGACCAATTTAGCGGAGTACGACATCGTCGACCATCTAAAGCTTCGAATGGTGCCATCTTGATACTTTCTTGATAGCTATTATTATATGAAAACTCCGCTAAGGGCAAACATTCATCCCATTTTTGTGAGAAGTCCAGAACACATGCCCGCAGCATATCTTCGAGTATTTGATTGACCCTCTCAGTCTGTCCACTTGTTTGAGGATGATAGGCCGAACTGTGGAGCAATTTAGTACCCAGGTATTTATGAAGTTCTTCCCAGAATTTGGATACAAACTAAGGTCCACGATCCGACACTATAGTCTTTGGAATACCATGCAAACTGAGAGTACGGGCAATGTATAACGCTGCATAAGTGGCTACTGTATATTTGGCCCTGACAGGTAAGAAGTGGGCAACCTTTGTGAGTCGATCAACGATCACCCATATAGAATCATACCCTTTGGCAGTCCTGGGCAGTCCACAATAAAGTCCATACTTATGTCCTTCCCATTTCCATGTTGGTATTGATAGAGACTGTAATGGACCGGCAGCTTTCAGGTGTATGGCCTTGACACGTCTGCAAGTGTCACACTTAGCCACATAGCGTGCAATTTGAATCTTCAATAGAGACAATGTCTGCCAGAGGAACACATAAGGTTCCATGTGTACAATTTGCTTCTTCTGATGACACTGTACTATCTGAGTCTGTTGGGCGGGCGACAATTATGCAATTTTACCCAAACAGAATCAGATGCCACCATCTTGGGTAAAACACACAGAAAGAGGTTTACCAACAAGTGGTTGCAGCAAGTTCATAGCACATGAGACGGTGTGAATGTCGAATAACATCACGGTCAACCCGTGTTAGCTAGGGATTTCAAGTCCACGAAAGGTGATATAGATTCAGGAAAATCACCAATGGAGGGATCTATAAATGCGGACTTTGCAACCAGTCCATTTTATCCAGCACTAGTCACGGATCGGCATGATCACACACGTAGGAAAAGCACGAGTGAGGCAGTCGAGGCGCGACTAGAGCGATAATTTACTGGTCGATTTAATTTGACTTTGGTAAGTACTCTCTTTAGGGTGGGTTGAACCAAAGTGAGTTTAGACAACTCGATAAAGCGATCTCTAAAACTCAGCCTTTGTTCATTGGGCAGTTACAAGTTAGTCAAAAACCAACTTGTTAAACTACTTTTGTCATTAAGCAAATCCTCTCAGTACCATTGGTAAGCCAACGGTCGAGATTTCACTCATGTTAACAGTTGATCATGCACTTGGGTAGAAATCCATTTGGTCATGTTGTTCATTCGTTTTTCTCATGCGAGATGAATTATCCACTTGGTTAGGGAATACACGGATTAAATAGGAAAAGCGAATGAACAAACTCCTGCACTTGAGCAGCAGGGAAAGCAGATCTCTATTTTGAGAGCTAATCAGTTGTTTTCCAACACTAAAAAGCTCCAAGGCTTCACCTTTACACAAAGGAGGTAAAGGGAACTTATATGAGTAGTCACTACCAAGATCAAAAGAAATAAGACCACACATGTAAGTGGTATGTCCTTTTGATCCGGCAAAGATGATAGATGTTGCTTGATAACTTGACAAACAACATAGAAATTGTTTCAAGTAAGGAGTCCACGGAAGGTCACACATTAGTGTAGTTCCACAATGGATCATGACCAGAGACCTCGATACCAACATGCGCCAAGCAGTAGAATCCTGTGTGTACATTCATAGGAGGCTCTCAGTTTCGCCGCGGTACCATAAGTCCTTAACCATGACACCATTACAAAACTGGCACCAAATAATGGATCTCACGTGGTAAGAACAATTTGTGTAGAGATAACATATTGATATAATCTCATAATGGATTATGACTACTAACTGTGATACAAGCGTGTATCGAGCAGCACAACCTTGTGTGTATACCCACAAGAGGCCCTCGGTTTTGGCGTGGCATCATCAATTTTAGTCATAACGCCAATACCAGACATAACCAATAAGGAATCTCACACAACACAAATAGACTGGTCAAGGATGACAAGGTACAAAAGAGACTCCACTTGTAAGAATGGTTACAAGTAGAGAGCCAAATAGATCATGGCCCGATGAAATGAATAAGGCATGGCCATAACCTAAACTGGGTTCGATAGATATGAAGAAACCAAAGGCATCAAATTCAAGAAAATGGTCGGACATGTCTTTCCTAGGTTGGGTTAATAAAGCAACATGGCGATCTGCAAGGAGAGGCCAAATACACTAGAGACTACAACCTGCATCAACTGAATAATAGAATGGTTCTAAAAGGAGACATGACTTGAGATCCTTGTTTGAAGTCTAGGTACACTTCAGGTCTGACAAAGAAATTCTCTAGGCATTTATTTGTATGTGTTTGGTCATGGGAGTGATAACGAAGAATTCAACTTTGGGTGGGTCATGGTTCACTAAATACGAATAGCCCAATTTTGGGTTTAGGCAATCAAGTTACCAACTCTCTATTGGCCATAACTCAACCTGATGGTTCTCAGATCAGGGTTGAGAATTGCTTATGCTGGGCTAACCAGTTCATGCCCAAGATGACATCAATGTCTTGGCCTTTCAGAACGATCATACTAGTAGGAAAGTTCCGTCCGGGCACTTGATAAGCCACTTCTTTTCACTTTTGGTAGCTTTACTGTCGGGCATAGAAGACCATTTGTTAACCATCTTCATAGAGGGAGGGGTCCTGAAAAGGTCTAGTGCACCATCAAGTGCTTCTCCCGCTACATGAGAAGGTCCGGCTTCCATCCCGACAAGATTCACAGGGACGTTCGGGTGCAGTTGTGAATACAACACATGAACTTTTTCATGTAGTGTATTATAACAGACCTACAAGTTATCCATGGCTACACTAAGCTCCTCCACGCAGGCTCGAGCTTTGGCTTCCTTAGCCCAGGCAAGTGGACGAGAGTTAACCGCTCAATTGAGCGCTAGATCTCATTTTGCGAGTTGGTCTTGCAAGTAGCGGATGACTGCTTCCGCGACTCACAGATCATTCCTATGACAGAGTTCTGATTGAAGCAGTTTGACTTGTGCTTCCAGATCCCCGATAGGATCGTTGCTACCACTGCTACTTTCTTCATGTCTTGGGGCAAGTTAATGGCGGGATATGCCAATGGGTCTAGTAGATTTGCGCACGGTCTTTCTAGTGCGCGACAGCATTTTTCTAAGGGGGAAAATTTTATTAGTATAATTCTTAGCATGATGCATGTGTAATTACAGAATCAACCTTAGTTGATTCAACCTTCTATACATTGCACTCTTCCTATCTGGTCTTTTAGATAAACTCTTCAGAATCACTTAGATAAGAAGGGAAAAGATTTTATAGATAAGCCTTTAGAAAATCTTTGAAGATGCCTAATAATATCTGCAGAGAAGGGCTATGCTCCGATACCAGCTGTGACGGAACCTCCCAAGTAATTAGGCCCACCTACAGTTGTCCTTGTCTAACAGACATCAGACAACCCTATAGATGTTCCTGAATCACTCGACAAGTTCGGTATCTTCTTTCTTACCTTACCAGGAACGTTTCACCCGTCTTGCAGACATTACAGAACATCGAAGATATAGAAATGCGGAAGCTATTACATAAACTTACATTTATTTATAAAATAAGATCAAGTTATTTATTACAGACCAGAGCTATAAAACGAGTGCAGAGTAGTATTATTACAATACCAAGGGAGGCAAAAACTCCTCCCGATAACTATCAAACAAAAATTCTTATGGAGGACCACGTCCTCCCGCAGCTTCATTCTTGTTTATCTTCATTTAACACCACCTTGGTACAAAAGCAACAAAAGGGTTGTCGCTTCCTCACCTAAAAACAACGGAGGGATAAAACCCTGAGTATGGAATTACTCAGCAAGTCTTACCCGACTAAGGAAAAGACTCTCAAGGGTATGCTGGATAAATAGGAATCAAGGAGAGGCTTTAGCAAGAATCAACTTAGATACTTTTGCAGAAATAGCTTACTAAAGTGAGTCCTTACTTTCAATATTTTAACGCCAGATTAAATATTTAATAGACTCTATTGGCATCTAGTCTAATTTCATCATCTCATCAATACAACATCATTTTTATTCATAATGTTCACATCCTGACTTAGGTTGTAGGGAAGTGACCAAGTCTTCATAACCGCGAAGGTACGGCGATCCGAATCGATTATACTCAGCTGAGGATCTCCAATCACACGACATATGTAGCACTTAACCCTTGCATATGTCAACCCGCCACCGGGGTTCTTAAGACCAAGATCAGGTTCACGCAAACCGAGAGCACAGATACACCACCGTCTAGCCTCTTGCCACGGAGGGTACACGCTACTCTCGCCACCGCTCCACGCCCATTTCGTGTTATCTTATTCTGGCCTTAGTCTGCCCGAGGCAAGGCTTACCCATGACGAGGCATGTGACCAGTTAAAGGGTCCTCGATCAGCACGCCTACATACACGTTCAATCCTTAACCAACCTGGGTAGAACATCACCTGTTCCTAACCCAAGTCTCGATTTAAGTACTTCCATCCTTAGGATTGTTTCTGTTCCTTAGGATGAAAAGAGCATCACAGGGAACTTTGTAGTAAGATCCCACCATTGCTCCAAATGAAAATATTCTTGCAGGTAGAAGCCATCCTTTCCCAAGCTAGGCTAAGGACAACCTCTATCCACAAGATCTAAGCAGGGCTAAGCATTTTTGTACATCATGTTTTGATACTTCACCAGAAGTATCTATAAAGGTATGGATATCAAGGAAAGCAATGCATCAAAGGGTTCCAAGCAAATCCTATAAACCTAATGCACATTTCACTAGACTTAAAGTGTGCGAAAATTATTTAAAAACACAAGGAAAGGGGTTGCATGCACCGGGGCTTGCCTTCGTTAGTAGGTGAGTCTGGCTCGGATCCACAAATATCAAAGTAGAAGCAGTTTCCTGCCTGAGAATCCGAGGGTGGTGATGTCTTCTCTTCAGTGACTTCCACTTCTTCTTCGCGTTCTAACATAATCATATATATACATATATAAGAATGAATGCCATGGAATGCTCATGAGAGTGCGAAGATAATAAAGATTTATTATCTAAGTCTTGAATACAACTTTCCTTCACGGAACTCCGAGAACTTAGGGTTTCCGGAGTCAGTAAGGAGTTCAAAGGGCAGGGGGGTTTTAGGTTCTAAGTATCAAACAAGGTCCAAATCAAACCAAATTCTACCCATGGCTTCTAAGTATTGTTTTAAGTTCATATAAAAAGTTTGGGCATTTTTGGAATTACTATATATTTCCTAAAAAATCAAGAACTAATGTTTTAAGCTACTTTAAATACTCCAAAATTTCTTATTTAACCTAAAAATCATGAAACTATTTTTATTAAATACTATGGAAAATAAGAAGCCTAGGAAAATTGGTTTCACAATTTAGGATTTTTCTACAGTTTTCTATAGGTTTTCAAAGCTTTATTGAAAAAGAAAAAGGAAAAGGCTGAACAGGACTGGGCCAGTTCTAGCCCAGTCGGCCCAACCCAGAGTGGAAACGCGCCCGCGTGCACGCTGTGGAATTTTTGCAGAAGGGCCCTCAGGGTTTTGACTAAATGGGAGTTAGTTCAGTCACTGTTGCTCTGGGTCGCTGACTGTTTGCAGAAAAGACCTCCGATTTCTATTTCTTCGCAGGGGAAAGTCCACGACGACGGCAGCGCGGAGGATGAACTCCGGTGAGGTTGCACTGGCGGATTTACGCAACGACCGGTGCTCCCGAGCGACGTACACCGGATTGAACCCTCCCCAATTGATTCCCCTAACTTAATTTCTCATTTGGTAAACTATCCTGTTCTGCCCACGTGAACCGCGGATGAGGAAGAAAATGGTACGTGTTCCCGGCGGTCCCTGGCGGTCCGGTTCAATTAAAGGGGTCGGGGAGCATCACCATAATGTAAGGATGCTAGAACAGGGACAAGAAGGGAATGAGCAGACCTGGGGAAGGCTAGCCACGGCAGGGTGTGGTTCACTGGCGGCGGAGAGAGATTTCGGGCGAATCCAAATTTCGCAAGCTCTGGCGAGGGACTGCTAGCAATTAGCGGTGGCTGAGTGAGTGATGATGTTGCGAAGCTAGTCGTGGGCTCAATTTATAGGGGGCTTCGTCGGTGGCACTCAATTCGGCCGAGTCGTGCTGGCGGCCGGAGATGAAGAAGAAGCTTAGCGCAGTGATTTCGTGTCCACCGTCGTGGCAGCCTCCCCGGCGACGATGGGACAGCAGTGGGGAGGCACGGCGACACGGTGGAAAGGCAAAGCCACGTGGCACAAGGCCGGGAGACGGTGGTTCACCGACGAGCATATCAGCTCAAGCCGCGGGGTAGAGGGGAAGCACGGAAGGGGGGGGGGGGTCACCGGAGTGGAGCCCAGCTCACGGCGGTGAAGATCTTTACTTGGGCGATGCTTATCTGATGGCCACGGCACACGAATCACGGCGAGCGGCAATCAGCGGCGACAGGCCACCGGCGACGGGCAGGGGGGGTGAACCGTGATCTGTTTCAGTTTGGGGGTACTGTACCATGGCGAATCTTCATCAGTCGCCCTGACAGAGCACTTTGGAGCACCATTTTCTCTCAAATTTCTATGGCAACATCCCCGAGTGTCTGCATCAAAGTTGTAGTGCTACATACCAGCTACAAATCGACTATAGGGATTAAACTTATTTGAGCACTGGATCATGGTTTTATTTAACCCCAAAGATGGCTCTGCTACACTGAAAATCTGAATTTCAGAATGGAACCAGCCTGACAGCCAAACTTGAGGCTTAATTATCTCTAAATTTTTCTTAATAACTATGCTCACAACCTTAAGCAAAGTTGTTCTCCTTTGTTTGCTCTATAACTTTGATGTGGTGACCTAGGGCAAAAACCCTAGAGTTTGAAAGCTACAAAGCTCAAAAGTTGAGCAAAAACTCTGAAATTTCAGACTTAGGCTATTTGGGACTTTAAAGGTGATTTTTGCAAATAGACCCAAAACTTAGGGTTTAACTTGCAAATTCACATATGAGTGACCCAAATGACTTAAGATACTTATTTAACTTAGTTTTAGCACTTTAGTCCAAAAGTGGACTAATTTTGCACATAAGCCCCTAGAGTTTGGTTTTAGGGTTTTCCAGGGTTCCACTTAGGGTTTTTGGTACCTTAGGGGTATAAATGTGTTTCAAGTTTACTCTTGGGGTCATTTTATGACTATTTCCCTAAAGCTTTTAGGTTTTCCTCAACTTGGGTTAGGTTTTACCTCTTTAATCCCTATTTAGGGTTAAGTTCCCTATCCAGGGTCCTATTTGTAAAACACTAAAACAATACAACTTGTTTGAAATTTTTACCTAGTGAATGCACTCTAGGTGTGTCAAACATATGCAATGCCAATGTTTATGATGCCATGCTCAAGTTTTAGTTACAGTAACACCAGTGGTGTTACAGCTACTTCCTTGGGTTCCAAGTGAGGCAACTCAAGGATGGGACCTTCATCTCCTAAACGAAGTACACGCAAGACTTGATCAAGCGGTTTGGGATGAAGGACGCCAAGCCCGCAAAGACGCCAATGGGAACCGACGGACACACCGACCTCAACAAAGGAGGTAAGTCCGTTGATCAAAAGGCATACCAGTCTATGATAGGGTCTTTACTTTATTTATGTGCTAGTAGACCGGATATTATGCTTAGTGTATGCATGTGTGCTAGATTTCAATCCGATCCAAGGGAGTGTCACTTAGTGGCTGTGAAGCGAATTCTTAGATATTTAGTCGCTACGCCTTGCTTCGGGATCTGGTATCCAAAGGGGTCTACCTTTGACTTAATTGGATATTCAGACTCCGACTATGCTGGATGTAAGGTCGATAGGAAAAGTACATCGGGGACGTGCCAATTCTTAGGAAGGTCCCTGGTGTCGTGGAGCTCTAAGAAACAAACTTCCGTTGCCCTATCCACCACTGAGGCCGAGTATGTTGCCGCAGGACAGTGTTGCGCGCAACTACTTTGGATGAGGCAAACCCTCCGGGACTTTGGCTACAATCTGAGCAAAGTCCCACTCCTATGTGATAATGAGAGTGCTATCCGCATGGCGGATAATCCTGTTGAACACAGCTGCACAAAACACATAGACATCCGGCATCACTTTCTAAGAGACCACCAGCAAAAGGGAGATATCGAAGTGTTTCATGTTAGCACCGAGAACCAGCTAGCCGATATCTTTACCAAGCCTTTAGATGAGCAGACCTTTTGCAAGTTGCGTAGTGAGCTAAATATCTTAGATTCACGGAACTTGGATTGATTTATAGCATACATGTGTTTATGCCTTTGATCATGTTCCTTATGCATTTTGTTGCTTATTTATGGTGCTCAAGTTGTACAAACACTCCTCAGACCTCACAAGTCCTTTGCAAGTGATGCACACATTTAGGGGGAGATGTGCTACAAACTTGACCCCTTGAGACTAACTGTGTGCTTGAGTTTGCTTAATTTAGTCTCAAAGGAGGTTTGAAAGGGAAAAGGTGGACTTGGACCATGCAAGACTTCCACTGCACTCCGATGAAAGAGTAACTTATTCCAAGTTTATCTTTGTACTCTTATTGCCTTTTACTCTTAGTTGAAGATTTTGGTGAGGCAATGGGGTTAGAGGGCCAAAATTGATCCCGTTTTGGTGCTTGATGCCAAAGGGGGAGAAAATAAGGCCAAAGCAAGAAATGGATCAGCTACCACTTGAGAATTTTGAAAATAGTAGAGTTAGAGCTTTTGTTTGTCAAAATACTCTTGTTTGTCTCTTTTTGTCAAAGTTGGTCTCTTGTGGGGAGAATATTTGATTATGGGAAAAAGGGGGAGTTTTTGAAGCCTTGATCAATTTCTATTGGAACAACTCTCTTTATGTCTCAACAAGTGTGTTTGACTTAGAGATAGGAAATTGAGGTTGATTTGCAAAAACAAACCAAGTGGTGGCAAAGAATGATCCATATATGCCAAATATGAATCAAAACATTTTTGAGTTCTCATTTGCATTGATATTGCACTTCTTTTAGTTGCTTTTTCTTGTGTTGGCATAAATCACCAAAAAGGGGGAGAATGAAAGGGAAATGTGCCCTTGGGCCATTTCTAAGTATTTTGGTGATTGAGTGCCAACACAAATGGACTTGTGTTAATCTATTGCAAAGTGATGGACAAAGTGCAAATCAAGTCTAAAGGTATGTTTCTAGACTTAGTACATTGTTTTAAGAACTAATGTATTGTGTCTAAGTGCTAGAAACAGGAGAAATCAAGTTAGAAGAGAGATGGCTTTGTTCAGCCAAAGACTGCTTGGTCTGGGTGCACCGGACTGTCCGGTGGTGCACCGGACAGTATCCGGTGGTGCACCGGACAGTGTCCGGTGCGCCAGGCTGGCTCGGGCGAACTGGCTGCTCTCAGGAAATTGTCGGTGACGTACGGCTATAATTTCACCGGACTGTCCGGTGTGCACCGGACTGTCCGGTGTGCACCGGACTGTCCGGTGAGCCAATGGTCGGCCGAGTAATCCACGCGCGACGCGTGGCCGAGCCAATGGCTAGAAGGGGGCACTGGATTGTCCGGTGTGCACCGGACAGTGTCCGGTGCGCCAACGGCTCCAAATCGCCAACGGTCGGCTTCGCCAAAGAAGGAAATAAATCCGCACCGGACAGTGTCCGGTGGTGCACCGAACTGTCCGGTGCGCCAGGCGACAGAAGGCAAGAATTGCCTTCCTGGAATGCTCTCAACGGTTCCTAGCTGCCTTGGGGCTATAAAAGGGACCCCTAGGCGCATGGAGGAGCACACCAAGCATTCTCTAAGCATTCCTAAGCACCAAGACTTCGATTCCGCGCATTTGATTCTTTGTGATAGCAACTAGAGCTCCATTTGAGTTGAGAACTCATCGGGCTGTGTTGTGAGCTCTTGTTGTGACTTGTGTGCATGTTGGTGCTATGATTTTGTGTCTTGTGTGCATTGCTCATCCCTTCCTTACTCCGAGCTTCTTTGTGATATTCAAGTGTAAGGGCGAGAGGCTCCAAATTGTGGAGATTCCTCGCAAGCGGGATATAGTAAAGTGAAAGCAAAACACCGTGGTATTCAAGTGGGTCTTTGGACCGCTTGAGAGGGGTTGATTGCAACCCTCGTGCGTTGGGACGCCACAACATGGAGTAGGCAAGTGTTGGACTTGGCCGAACCACGGGATAAACCACTGTGTGTATCTGTGTTGATCTCTTTGTGGTTATCGTGTTTGTGCAAGCTCTCCTCTCTAGCCACTTGTCTTAATTGTACTAACTCCTAATCAAGTTTTGTGGATTAAGTTTCAAGTTTTTACAGGATCACCTATTCACCCCCCTCTAGGTGCTCTCAGTCTCATGGTTTATTGTGGCAGGCGGCCGACTTCGCCGACCATGTCGCGTCGGGTGCTCTAACTGCGGAGTTTGCTACCGAAGTCGAGCATCTTCGGGTGCAGCATGAGGATGCTGTTCGGGAGAAGTCGACTGCTGAAAGCAAAAGCCAAAGGCTGACAGAGAGGTTGGCCGCTATGGAGGCCGAGAAGGGGGACCTCCGGCGCCAGCTAGTGGAGGAGAGGAGGGAGGCGAATAAGGCCATTGCTGATGCGCAGGCTGCGCAGGCCGATGCCAAGCTTGCGCGAGCGGAGGGCAGTCTCGCCTGCCAACGCGCCGAGGACCTGGAGGCAAGGCTCAACAGCCTGCGCAACCGCGTGGATAAAGCCGAGGCCTCGACACGCGTGGAGGTCGAGCGGACGCATGCACAGTTTGTGGATGCATACCGGGAGCTAGGTGCGCGGACCGCCGCCTTCGAAGCGCCCGGCAAGAGGTGGGCCTCTGCTTCCTGGAGTGGTTACAGGAGGAGTTGGCGGTGCTCCCGACCATCGCGACGGGCCTCATGTCCTTTGCCTCCCTCGTCACCTGCGAGGGCGCCATGAATGCTTTGTCCCGTGAGGGGTGCGGGCATTTTCAAGGTCTTCGACCAATCGGAACGAGAACTTCGAACGTGAAATCTTCCAGATCGAAGACCCGATGCTTAAGCAGTCGGCGGGGGCACTCTTCGACAGGATGTGGGGTCCGCACGGCCGAGAGGTGGTCCGGGAGAGGTCCGACTGGGCGATTGATCAGGTAAGGGCTCATTTGCACTGTTATATGTGTGAGTATGGGTGGTTTTTGCTGAATGTGCTATTACTGCAGATGACACATGCCGAGGAGGTCGAGGACCTTGGTGATCTGGACAGTGCGTTGCCCGTGACATCGGGGGTGGAGGTGGCGCCGCCATCCGATGCCGACGAGGGCCCCTCGACGGCCCCTGCACCGACCATGCCAACTGGAGCTAGCGAAGACCCAGCGCTATCCCCCGCGCTGACGGGCGAGGACGCCTTGAAAGGCGGTGGTCGAGCCGGCTACCGAAGACCCCACAGCCATGGCCAGGCCTTCGCAGGTGGCTGAATAGGTGTTGGGGAGTTTGTAAATTTTGTCTGTGTGATACTGAACCTCAGGTGCTGCGCAGGTTCCGACGTTTGGGCCTGCGCACGCAACCTCTACTGACAATACTATTTTTGTGGTGGCCTCAACCGTGGTGCCTGCCGATGATGATTCGTGTGGCTCTGTGTCTAAGTGTTTTGAGTCTGATGATTCTGGGAGTTCGATTTCGTGGACGGAGGAGTCTCCGGATGAAGGCTTGGATTATTTTGCAGCGTTAGATGTGGCTGCAGCGGAGCCTTCACCGCGCGTGGAGGGTTCCGAGGGGCTCCCGGGTGCGAGTACTGGGTGTAGGCGGCAAAGGGCGGTGGCGAAACAGAGATTGAGTGAATTTTCGCGAAGTGGTAGGCGTCATCGTATTGGGATGGAGCGTGGTCATCTTCGCGTGGACGGGACTGGTAAACGAGAATTATTGTCCTCGCCGATTGGGGCGAGCGTAGGTGAAGGGGAGCTGCGAAATCTTTTTGAGGGTGAGGAATTGAGGATACTGCTGTTCAATTAAAGGGAGATGGGTATAATCCCGAAGGTTGAGCCAATGTAATATATGATGCCCTCACTGTGTGTATATAACCGTAATTTGTATGATGAGGCTGCGTGCCTTCGTTGATTCGGCTGCACCCGTAGGCGACTTCTGCACGGAGAGTCTTTTATAAAAGACTTCGATTTTTGCGCACTTATTGTGCTGTTCCGGCTGCACCCTTAGGCGACTTTTGCGCGGAGTGTCGTTTACAAAGACTTCGATGATCGCACTTGTTGTGCTGTTCTGGCTGCACCCTTAGGCGACTTTTGCGTGAAGTGTCTTTTACAAAGACTTCGATTATTGCACTTGATGTGCTGTTCCGGCTGCACCCTTAGGCGACTTTTGCGTGGAGAATCTTTTGGAAAAGACTTCGATTTTGCGCACTTATTGTGCTATTCCGGCTGCACCCTTAGGCGACTTTTGCGCGGAGTGTCGCACGCGAGGGTAGTCAGCGCTGCCTCTCGCGGTGACTTCGGAGTGGTCGAATGCCAAGACCGTTGATGCGGTCTTTTTCGACATATTGCGTCTTAGTTTTTACGGGGGATTTTTGTAGGTATATTACATGGCTCCACCTCGTTAAAAAACCTCACCCCCCGGGAGGAAAAGAGTGCGGGCCGGAATGATACTGTTTGGTGAATTACAAGGGTGTGTTGGCCCTGAGGATTCAAACAAAAAATTTGCGGAGATTATCGATATTCCAGGAATGCTCTAGGTCTTCGCCGGATGGCGTTGTTAGCCTGTACGCACTGGGGGACGCTTTCGACTTGACGATGAATAGACCCTCCCACTTTGGTTCCAGCTTGCCCCGTGACTCTGTCCGGGTGGTCCGGATGAGTATGAGGTCTCCTTCGTTGAACTCTCTTGGGATTACTGCGTTGTCGCGCCAGGCCTTCGTTTGAGCTTGGTATTTGTTGAGGGCCTGCAGGGCGAAGACATGGTCTCCGTCGATGAGGTCTTTGGGCGTTGGTTCGTCTACGTCGGGGACGACCGATGCGCTTGTTCGGGGTGACCTGTGCTTTATTTCCTGCGGGGTCATGGCCTCCGAGCCATATAGTAGATGAAAAGGAGTGAATCTAGTTGCCCGGCATTCGGTCGTCTTTAGTGCCTAGACATGCTTAGGTAGCAGGTCGGCCCATTTGCCCTTCTTGTTGTCGAGAAGCCTTTTCTTGATGGCAGTAAAAATCTTGCCGTTGCGCGCTCGACGCCGCCGTTAGATTGCGGGTGATATACCGAGGCGAAGGCAAGCTTAGTGCCGATGGAGAAGCAGAAGTCCCTGAAGTCTTGGCTGTCAAACTGTTTGCCATTGTCGACTGTGAGCTCGGACGGGACCCCGAATCGGTAAACAATGTTTTGCCAGAAGAACTTCTGGGCAGTCTTCGACGTTATTGTGGATACTGCTCTTGCCTCGATCCACTTGGTAAAATATTCTACGGAGATGAAGGTGAACTTGAGGTTCCCTTGAGCCATGGGCAGTGGCCCGACAATGTCCAGACCCCAACGCTAAAGTGGCCATGTGTGGGCAATCAGTTTGGTGAACTGCGAAGGGTTGCCCGAGCGGGGGGAGAACTTCTGGCAGGCTTCGCACGATCTCGTGACTCGATTCGTGGCGTAGATTATGGCGGGCCAGTAGAAACCTTGACGGATCACCTTGGCAGCGAGGGCCCTTGGCCCCGAGTGAGAGCCGCAAGTTCCGCTGTGGACTTAGCGCAGGATCTGGAGGCCTTCGGTTTCGGTGACACATTTGAGCATGGGTTGACTGACCCCTTTCTTGTATAGCTGAACCTCAACAAGTGCAAAGTCCTGGCTTCGGTGTTTGAGGCGCTGCCTCGTTGATGTCACTTGGATGGTAATAGCCTTGCAGGAACAGGGTTATTGGGGCCCGCTAATCTTCGGTCATGATGAGGTTGACGATGCGATGGCCCTCGGCGTCGTTGGTTATTTGTAGACCCTCTGGATTGCGGACGACTGGTGTGCCGATGACATGGTAGAACACGTCAGAGGGCAGGGCTTCGCCTCTGGCAGTTGCTTTGGCTAATGCGTCGGCCTCTTCGTTCCTGGCGTGGTCCACATGCTGCAAGGTGAAGCCCTTGAATTGTCTCTCAAGACTGCGAATAGCCGTAAGATACTGCATAAGTGCGGGGTCTTTTGCTGAATATTCTTTTTCGACCTGACCAGCAACGACTTTGGAGTCTGTCTTGACTATGCAGGTGGCCACGCCGAGTGCTTTCAGCTTGCGAAGGCCCAGGATGACGGCTTCGTACTCTGCTATGTTGTTGGTGCACCTGTCGGATTCTAGAGAGAAGCTAAGGCGTGCTACGTATCTGTGCTTGACGACGGTGGGTGATGTGATGATTGCAGCCGCGCCTGCCCCCGCATGGCACCATGCGCCGTCGCAGTGGATGGTCCACACCTTCTCTGAGGGCTCTTCTTGCTACCGTGCCGGCCCTGTCCAGTCGACGATGAAATCTACGAGGACTTGCGACTTGATTGCTGTCCTGGGCTCGAAGGTGATGTGGTACTCAGAGAGTTCAGCTGCCCATTTGGCGATACGGACGGACGCCTCCGGATTTCTGAATAGTTCGCCGAGTCCCCTGTCCGAGGTGACCGCACCTTGAACGCTTCGAAATAGTGGCGCAACTTGCGCGATGCCATGACGACTGCGTAGGCAAATTTTTCTAACTCCGTCATGTTGCATTTGGAAGTTGTGAGGACTTCGGAGACGTAATAAACTGGACACTGCTGAGTTGTGCCCTCTCTGTCCTGCTCTTGGACCAACGTTGCGCTGACTGCGTGTGGCGAGGCTACGACGTAGAGCAACAGAGGTAGCGAGGGGTCAGGGCTGGTTAGGATTGCTAATTCTGACAGGTGCTGCTTGAGTGATGCGAAGGCTGCCGCTTGTTTTGGTCCCCATGCAAAGTCTTTTGCGCCGCGTAGCGTCTTGAGGAAAGGTAGACTTCGCTCTGCGGACTTGGAAATGAATCTGTTGAGGGCAGCCAATCTTCCTGTCAGACGCTGGATGTCTCTGGTTGACTGCGAGGTGTCATGTTGATGATTGCTTGGATCTTGGTCGGGTTCGCTTTGATCCCGCGGTGCGACACCACGTAGCCCAGTATTTTTCCTTGGCGAATGCCGAAAACACACTTCTCAGGGTTGAGGCAGAGTCGTGCGTCCCACATGTTAGCGAATGTCTCTGCGAGGTCAGCCAGGTGGTCTTCTTTATTTCTGCTTGCGACGACAATGTTGTCCACGTACGTGAAGATGTTGCGGCCCACTTGGCTCTCGAGCACCGTTTTCGTGAGACAAGAGAAAGTGGAGCCATCGTTCTTGAGTCCTTCCGGCGTTCTGATGAGCAGTATGTGCCGAAGGGTGTGATGAAGCTGGTGCTGGCCTTGTCTTCCTCTTTCATATATATCTGGTGGTAGCTGGAGAAGCAGTGAAGGAGTGACATGACTTCGCATCCGGCTGCACTATCAACTATCTTGTCGATCCGTGGCAACGGGAAATTATCCTTGGGGCAGGCCTTATTGAGGCTGGTGAAATCGATGCACATCCGCCACTTGCCGCTTTTCTTTTGCACCATGACTACGTTTGCAAGCCACGTAGGGTAGGCGACTGGTTCGATGAAATTGGCCTCAAGCAGGCGGTGTACTTCGGCTTTGGCGGCTTCTGATTTTTCATCAGACATTTTGCGCAACCGCTGCTTCTTCGGGCGCACCAAAGGGTCGATGCCCAGACTATGCTCGATGACAGTGCGACTGACTCCGACCAGGTCGAGGGCAGACCAGGCGAAGATGTCCTTATTTCTGTAGAGGCAGGAGATGAGTTTCCCCTCGTTTGCGAAGTCAAGTTTTCACTTATGATGACTGTTTGCTTGGGCGTCGCCGGGTCGAGGGGAACTGTCTTCGTTCCATCGTTGCTCTGCAGTTGCGCCTTCTCATGTTCGTTGGCGGCTGGGCGGGTAGCCTCGGAGACTTCGTGCTGCGTCGTAAGGCAGTGTACGTTCCGCTGACCTGGAACGAAGTCTCTCTCAATGTTACGCGCAGCCTGCTGGTTACCGTAAACTGTTATTGCGCCTTGCGGACCCGGAATTTTCATGCAGAGGTATAATCCATGAATGGCCGCTTCAAATTTGTTGATAGAGCCTCGACCCATTATGGCGTTGTAGGGATAGACCATGTCGATGATGTCGAAGGTGATCTGTTCACTTCGTGCATTGGGTGTTACGCCGAAAGACAGGGGTAGCTCTATCTTGCCTACAGGGAAGGTGCCCTTGCCGCCGAAGCCATATAGGGGATTATCCGAAGGCTTGAGTAAGCTGTGGCTGATGCCCATGCAGTCGAAGGCATGGAGGAAGATAATGTCCGCCTGGCTGCCGTTGTCAATGAGGACTTTGTGCAGGTCCCAGCCTGCCACACTTCAGTTGATTACCATGGCATCGATGTGGGGTGCACTGCGCAGATCGACATCTCTGGCGTCAAAGGTTAGTGGCACATGTGACCACTTCGTTTGCACAACTGGGCCGGTGATGGCGACGTGGTTGATGCTGCGGTAGTGATCCCTCTTTTGCCGCTTCGTGTCGAAGTCGACGCTGGACCCTCCGGTGATCATGTGAATGACTCCGCGATACGGCTAATCGGCGAAGTCTTCTTGTTTTGGTGCTTGGGGGTGATTTTGGTGGTGTAGGTTTGGTTGATGCGGAGGCGAAGGTGGGGGTTGTATGACTTGTACCTCCTGGTGAAGCTGATACGCGTGGTTGGGCGGATGCTGGGGGTGGCCGTGGTTGTATGGTTGTGGGTGTTGGTGTTGATATGTGTGCGCGACAACTCTTTGGTTGTCGGCGGGTTGTGCCCGGGACATCCTGTCCCTGGTGGCCTTCGTTTCCGGGCAATCCCTCGTCGGGTGCGCGCAGTCTTCGCCGTGAAACATGCAGTAATATCTACGCGGTTGTGGCGCCCGTCCCCGGCCTCGGCCACACGTGCCATTTTCGCGGCCCTGGGGGGGATAATCTTGACAGCGAGCGGCTTCGCCGGCGGGGTGCTGGTTAGCTATGTTTGTGCACCTGTTGCTGACTGCGGTTGTCCCGACTGAGTTTGACTGTGAAGGCCTTGTCCAGGTTCGGCTGGACTGCGGAGGCTCCATAGGCTTTCTCTGAGACTCGACCTTGCGCTGATGGAGCTCCTCGGATCTGGCGTATTTTTCAAACAACTGATAGAGCTCTTGGAGGTTTTTGGGTGGGTCCCTGATGCAGTGACTGTATAGGACGCCAGCCCGAAGGTAGTTGTGACTTGAGAGTCAGGAACTTGCGGTAGTACTCTCGCAGGTTTCCTTCTCTTGCTGTTTGCAGAGCGACAGCTCGACCAGGGCATTGGTGTCTGGGCGGTACCCTTGGAAGTTAAGCAAAAACTTGTCTCGGAGACTTCTCCAGGAGTCGATGGACAGCGGGGGCAACCTGGTGTACCAGGTCAGGGCCAGACCCTCGAGGGCGATGATGAAGGACTTGGCCATTGTGGCGTCATCCCCTCCGGATGATGCGACGACGACTTGATAGCTCATGATGTATTGTGCTGGGTCGGTGCTGCCGTTGTATTTGGGGTAGGTCCCTGCCCTGAAGTTGGTGGGCCATGGTGACACTAGGAGTTGCGGCGCCAGGGGGCTTCGCTCATCAAGGTAGTTGATGCCTTGGAAAGCTATTGCGTGCGGGATGAAGGGTCCGCGCTAGGGAGCGAATAAGTCTCCGGCTGGCGCACGTTGTTGGAGGGGCGGGCCGTTCTGCAACTCATGTTGGCCTTCGCGCTGCATGAGCGCAATCTCCTGCTCAAGCTCCCGAGCCCTCTGCTCCTCGTCTCGGATCATCTGGCGCACCTTGGCTTGCGCGGAGACACGTTGGCACTTGGCCTCGATGATTTCTTTTTGCTTTTGGAGGTTGCGGTTCTTAATGCGCAGGGCCCGTAGCTGTAGCTGTTCCTCTGCTGAAATTCCGATGACTTTGCCGTCCTCGGTTGCGGCCTCGCCCTCTGCTGGAGCAAAACCTGGGGTGGTTGTTGTGGCTGCCCTCCGGAGCTGCAGGTGCGGAGGCTGCCTTCGGGAGTGGGTTGATCGTTGCGCTGTCTCTTGCTGAGTGCATCGTCTTCGTAGGCTTCTTGGTGGGTGATGTCGACGAGGGCCTTGCCCTTTTTCTCAGCTAGCAGTGCTGCCTTCGCTGCTTCATCGACGGATGGGGCTGCCTTCGAACTAGCTCTCTTGGGTGCCATCGCGGGTGGTTTTTTCGTAGCACGAACGGTGGGCGCCAAATGTAGGAACTTGCTCTCCTGGGCAAGTTGATCCAACATGGGAATGAAAAAGAATGTAAATAAGGTTTAACTTGTGATGGCAATTGCTCTTTGTTGATCTAGCCATTCAAGGGCACTGTACGGGGGTATTTATAGGTGCCCGAGCGCCCAACGTCCTGATGTAAGGACACTTATGCCCTCAGGCACCTGGATTATCCCCAGAATATTCCCTTAAGGGAGGGTTACAGACTGTCATTACAGAAAATCAATTACAAACTGGGCCCGTAACACGCCTCTCTGGCGCGGGCCTGTTACAGTGGGCCGAATCCCGCGTGGGCCTCTAGGTTGGGTGACGATGTGGGATGGAGGGACTTCGTCGTAGGCCTTCGTCTTGCAGTGGAGAGGACGAAGGGTGGGCTGCGCGGTCATCTTGCTTCCGTTGGTGCAGCGAGGTAACGAAGGCCTGGAGCGAAGGGTAGCGTCTTCGCCTTCGCTCCAACATGACGCACGAATGAATACAAGTCAGCGTGAACAGTACGGGGGTACTGTTCATCTATTTATAGGCACAGGGCACAGCCTGTGTAAAATTACAATCACACCCTTTATGTTTACTATTGACGTAAGGACAATTCGACGAGGACTAGATGGCCTTTTCCCCTTTAAGTCGGTTCCTTTTCCTGCCGCTGTGCCGAAGCTCCCTTGCGCGTAGCTTCGGAGCTGCATCATCCTTCGTCTCGACCATGCTTTTCATATAGTATACTATTTCATTCCGAGTCCGAAGGTACCTGTACACATATTACACTTGGGAAACATTGTTAAATCGTGTTTTTGAGGACCTTCGGAAGACGAAGGCCCCCAACAGTAGCCCCTCGCAGTATTAATTTGTTATAACAACGAATTCAGACTGCGACATGAATGAAGGCCTTAAGCTAAAGGTTCAAAAAAACACCTTCTCTTTGCTAGAATAGCAATAGTCAATGATAGATGGGGCCCTTCAAGTTGCAACACACTGAGCGTATAAATATGAACCCACACCGACAACATTTGATACGCCATTTCTAGCATTCGCGTTATTTTCTCAAACTGTTTAGCTCTTGCTCACTAGCTCTCGCCTGATTTTCAAGCTTTTCGAGCTTCGGTTTAAAGACGTGTTTTCACCATGTCTGGGGAAAAAATGACTGAGGAAAAGAAGACGACTGCGGAGACGAAGCTAACTGAGGAGACGAAGTTGTTTGAAGAAAAGAAAGCTGCGAATCCTTTTATCGCCGGGTTTATTGAGTCTATGTCAAAAACAAACACAGAGAAGATTACTAAAGAGATACTAGAAGGTTTGTCTGAAGATACTGATGACAGTGATAGCTATGATGTGGAAAGTGGAGACGAAGATTCTAAAGATCGGCCTTGGCGACCAAGCCATACTGTCTTCGGAAAATCGACTATTAAACAGAGTCACCTTGACAACATGAGAGGAATGTACTTTCGTGACGTGTCTATTGTGAAAGCTGGTAGAGACAACATCGTTCCTGCCCCTGAGGAAAATGAAGTTGTTATCTACCGAAGCTTTTTTAAGGCTGGTCTTCGGTTCCCTTTAAGCAAGTTTATGGTTGAAGTGCTGAAGATATACCAGATCTTCCTTCATCAGATCACCCCCGAAGCTATAATTAGGATGGGGATTTTTGTCTGGGCTATAAGGAGTCAAGGGCTAGAGCCGAGCGCAAAGTGCTTCTACAGCATGCACGAGCTCTTGTATGAGACGAAGGCTACTGGCAAAGAACAGTACCACAACAACTTCGGTTGTTATGGATTTATTGCTCGCCCCAATGCAAGTCACCCGGTCCCAACATTCCGGAAAAGATGGCTTGGGTCCTGGATGGAGGAGTGGTTTTATGTTAAAAATGATTTAAAGACAAGGGAAGACATTAAAGAAATAATTCAGCGACCCATCTGGTCTCGCTTCGGCCTCCGAAGGCCAAAGGTAGAAATTGATGGCAACGTCGAAGCATGTAGAGGGCTTTTAGCACTGTGTGTGCCTTCATTGGCACAAGGGACTTGATTCAAGAGCATATATCCTTCAGGGTATGGCCACTTGTGGAAAGTTGGGATATGCCGAAGGAGACCACCACCGACTCTAATGAGGGTGGTCTAGTCCGACTGAAGTATACCTTCAGATTTAGGGAGAAGTTTGATGAGCCGAATGACGACTGACTGAAGTGTATTGAAGCTACCAGCGATGAGCTACTTGGAGCATACTCCAAGGCCGATGATAATGATCTGTCCGCAACCTTTGGAGGTCAGGGCAAGAAAAGATTAAACAGGGTATTTGATGCTATTGGCTTCGTATACCCTGATTACCGTTACCCGCTGCGAGGGCAAGAGAAAAAGAGGGCATTTGCCGCTTCGGTCACCCCAGCTGAGCCAAAGAGCAAAAAGGTGAAGGTTCTGACCCACCGACCGTGTTATATTGAACCGACCGTAGTACCTGATTTTGGCGTAGGATCCTCTTCAGCAGCCGAAGCAACATAAACTGCTCCGATTGTGCAGAGCATTGAAGAGCCGACTGTAGTGCCGAAGGTGCCTACAGTTGGGCCAGTCAAAGCTAAAGATGATAAGGCCGAAGATCCACAGATGGAAAGAGTGATAGAAATGCCAAAAATCCTAAGCCCACTGGCAGCAGCAGATTTGCCGAAGATGCATAGAGCTCCTATTGTAACTCCCAAGAGGAGAAGAATGGCCAGCGTGCTGGATGCTGTGCTAGAGACTACAAAGGTCTTGAGCCCCGCTCCTTCAAAGAAAATTGTTGAAGCTACCAAAACGCAAACTGAAGCCGAAACTGGGTAGGCCGAAGTCGAAGCTGGGCAAGCCGAAGCAGGAACTGGGCAAGCCAAAGCCGAGGCTGGGCCCTCAATGCCCAGCGAGATGAAGGCTGTCACATCTGAAGTCCAAGATGATCAGCAAACTTCGGATACCATTCTCACAGCAGGGCAAGATATGGTAGAAAGGGCAAAATCTCCTGCCTCCGAAGCGCCGGCCGAAGCTGCTGATTACATTTATCGACATGGTTCGGGGAAGAAATTGTCCGAAGATGAAATCACGGAAGCAAAGCATTATGCTCAAAAACTGAAATATCCGAAAGGAGCCTTAGTGTTTAACGGCAGTAATGAAGATGATTTCATGTACTGTCTCCCGGACAATAAAGAAATATCTGTTTGTCGGGAGATAAGTAAAAGCATGGGATTCTCGAAGCTGGAAGATGGCTTTTCAATTTTGTCGAAGGATGATCTTGCCAACAGCCTAGCATACAAAAGTATAAAGGTATAGAAGTTAACTTTGAATTTGAGAATGAAGTATTTTATTTGCCATGCTCAATTTTTCCTCCTCTTTGTAGGGCTTAATTCTTAGTAATGCCCTTAGGGCACAGAAGAATATTGAAGACGAAGGCTATATAATGGCCCTTAATAACCTTCGTTTAGAAGTGATTGAACTAAGAAACGAAGGTCTAGAGAAGGATAAAATTTTGATTTCTTTGATAAATAAAGTAAAGGAAGACGAATCTAATTATAAAGCTCAGGCCGAAGCCTAGAAAACGGAAATTGAAGATCTTCGGAGACAGCTGGCCGAAGCTAAAGAGAATTGTGCGCTCGCACAGGCCAACCGAGAGATCAGCGAGTACTGGAAAAATTATCTAGAGAAAAATGTTGAAGAACTTCGCCAATCCAAGGAAAGGTGTTTCGAGAAATCCTTGGATTGTGTGAAAAAATTGAAAACTAGCTTCGCCAAAGTGGGTGCCTACTCTGCCGAAGAAAACTTCGTACAAGGCGACCCCGAAGGCGTCGTTGAATGGATAAATGGAGAAGCCGAGGCCTTCGAAGAAATTTTGAGTGATCGTGGGGATGTTTGTGCGTTTTCCAGTGCGTGGGGAATTTCAGCCATCTTGGAGAAGGCCGGATGCGATCACATTAAAGCCGTAGCCCAGGCCAAAACTGCCTTCTCCGTGGATGATACGAAGGATCCTTCAGCTGAAGCAACCTTGATGGGCGGGAAATTTTACAATGATGTCTGGGTGAATGGTGGCCGAGAGATGCCCATGAAATTATAAAAAAGAGTGAAAAGACACCCATGATGCCCGAGCAGAAGCAAGACGAGCTGAAGAGGCTGCAGAGCGCGAAAAGCGTATAGGTATTATTTTCTGGTTTTTAGCTTCGGTATCTGTTTTGTGGCTTCGGACTAATTAATTTTTCCTACTTCAGCTGACTATCTCTGCCACCGGAACCGTACGATCCCCTAGCTGATCCAGAAATGAAGGAAGCGCTGGACATTATAAATATGGCGGATTCCATTATCGACGAAGTTGTCGACAAACTTTTAAACGAAGTTGCAGAAAAAGTTCTCAGAGAAGAATAAACTTTATTGTAAAAACATTTTGAAATGGTCGATGTATGAGACACTAGAATGGACATTATGTTTCTATTTTTACAAGACTGTAATATTTGATGTGTGTAACTTTGAATCGAATATGTAAATTATTGTAATTTATTTCTTTGCGATGCATGAAACTTACATACATACCGTTTTTGAGCCTTCAGCGAAAAAACACCTTCCCTTCTTTTCATGCTCCGTGAAGAAAAAGATCCATGCTTCATAAAGAAAGATCCCTTCTTGTGACAAGGCTGATAAAACTGTATTTCACGAAGCTTACTTTGTGCCTTAGCACATTTTCATTTTGACGAAGCATTTGCCGAAGATCAGCTCCGTATTCAATTCTCGTGTCACTGATGCAATATGATGTATTATGTCATGTTATGCGAAATGATGTGATGATATGATGCAAAATGATGAGGATGCCGAAGACACACACCCACACGCCCACACTGGAACACACAAGCTCTGTATCCCCTTAGGAACGACTTTTGAGCTTCTTCACCTTCTATTTCGGTGATATAAGTTCTGCATCCACTTAGGAACGTCTTTTGAACTTCTTCGCCTTCTATTTCGGCGGTATAAGTTCTGCATCCCCTTAGGAACGACTTTTGAACTTCTTCGCCTTATATTTCGGTGGTATTTGGCTCTGCATTCCCTTTGAAACGACTTTTGAGCAGAAAACTTACGCTGCACTCCCTTAGGAACGACTTTTTGTAGCTTCGTCAAATTTGGCTCTGCATTCCCTTGGGAACGACTTTTGAGCACGAAACTTACGCTGCGCTCTGTTGGGAACGACTTTTGTAGCTTCGTTTATGCTGGCTCTGCATTCCCTTAGGAAGACTTTTGAGCTTCGTAAATCTGTGAAGAAGATATATTTCATTCGGATAGAGTCAAAATCATTACAAGAAATTAAAACTAAGTTTTCATTGCTTGTTCCTTATTCAAAAAGTAAAATAGCCTAGAAGGTAAAAGTATTTCAGAAGCAGGATATCGCTCAGTATATGTGTTTTGATTCTGGTACAGTACTATTGACTGTACGAGCTTCGGACTCCTCCCTGAAGTCACGTTGTTGTTGGGAATGCTGTCGCCCTTCTGGCTGCTGGCTTCGGGAATAGGTAGGCTGCAGAGGTGGTGGCGGTGGGAGCTGAGGCCAAGAACCTTTTGAATGGCTTGTCGAAGCAACAGAAGCTGTAGGTTGGTTGCCCACATATTCTGGTATGTAAGGAGAGTGGCACGAAGCAGTGTGTAAAACCTGCTTCGGCTGATTCTGCTGAGCTTCTGCTTCGGCAATCTCCTTTTGCTTCAGAATAGTGATTTGGCACGTTCTTGTAGTGTGGCCCTTGTCCTCACCATAGAATAAGCAATAGATTTTCCTGGGCTGATCCCCATATCTTCCTCCAAAGCCCCTGCCACCTCTACCCCTTGGAACTGGTGGCCTGAAGGAGCTTTGCTGCTGTCCCAAAGACTGTGAGGTGTGATGTGGCCTCTGAAGCTGGCTTCCTTTGTCATCATTCTGACTGGAGCTGTGGATTGATCTAACATGCCTAGGGTGGATTCTCCCTCCGAAGCCCCTAGTCATCTCAGAAAATCTGAAAGCTTTCCCTTCTCTGTCGGAAGTCATTATCAGCCCGGATGTACTCATCCATTTTCTGAAGCAGCTTCTCCAGAGTCTGGGGGGGTTTCATGGTGAAGTATTGGGCCATAGGTCCTAGCTGAAGACCCTTGATCATGGCCTCAATGACGATTTCATTGGGCACTGTGGGCGCTTGTGCTCTCAGTCACAAGAACCTTCGGACATACGCCTGAAGGTATTCCTCATGGTCTTGTGTGCACTGGAACAAGGCTTGAGCTGTGACCGGCTTCATCTGAAAGCCTTGAAAACTGGTAACCAGCATGTCCTTGAGCTTCTGCCATGACATGATTGTCCTTGGCCGGAGATAAGAGTATCATGTCTGGGCCACATTTCGGACTCCCATGATGAAGGACTTTGCCATGACAGCTGTGTTGCCTCCATATGAGGATATTGTTGCCTCATAGCTCATCAAGAATTGTTTTGGGTCTGAGTGCCCATCGTACATGGGTAGCTGAGGTGGCTTGTAGGATTGTGGCCATGGAATAGCCTGCAATTCTGCTGCCAGAGGAGAAGCATCATCAAAAGTAAAGCTACCAAGATTAAAATCATCGTACCATTCATCTTCGTTGAATGAGGCCTCTTAACGAAGCTCCCTGTGTTGGGGCCTTCGGTCATAGTCATCTTGAGTAAGATGACACACTTCCTCAATAGCTTCGCGATCTTCTTCTGAAGGTCGGCCAACCGAGCCATCTTCTCCTTTTCCTTTGCACCTGCTGGTGAATGATTTCTAGGTCTCTGATCTCCTGGTCCAAACTCCTCCTCCTAAAGTGTAGGACTGGTGGCCTTTCTCTTTTGGCTCCTGACCTCTCGGAGAGAGAGAGTGTCCTGGTTTGTGTCTAGTGGCTATAGTGCAGCCCCCTGGCGCTGTTATCTTCTTCGGCGGCATGACGAAGGTTGATGCTTTGTCGAAGGTTGTGGAAGTGAGTACACCGAAGGTGGGCGCCAATGTTGGGGACTTGTTCTCAAATGCTATGAGTTAAGAACAAGGCATCACAAAATGTTAATGATTAAAGCCCTTCGTCCTCCGAAGCATTATCTCCCTTAGGATATAATGATCTTCAGACGAAGGTCATGAAGGACGTACCTTCATCATCGCAGTATATATATTAATGAAAGAAGAAGCATGTGAAACATGAGAGACAACATGAATAATTATACAATATCTTTAATATATCTTTATTAAATCATCATAAATGAATATGAACAATATTGAATTACATTTGTACCTTCGGCTTGACAGAAGGCAAAAGTCCAAGCGTGACACACGAATGAATACAAGTCACCGTGAACAGTACGGGGGTACTGTTCATCTATTTATAGGCACAGGACGCAGCCTGTGTAAAATTACAATCATGCCTTTATGTTTACTATTGACGTAAGGACAATTCAGCGAGGACTAGATGGCCTTTTCCCCTTTAAGTCGGTTCCTTTTCCTGCCGCTGAGCCGAAGCTCCCTTGCGCGTAGCTTCGGAGCTGCATCATCCTTCGTCTCGACCATGCTTTTCATATAGTATACTGTTTCATTCCGAGTCCGAAGGTACCTGTACACATATTACACTTGGGAAACATTGTTAAATCGTGTTTTTGAGGACCTTCGGAAGATGAAGGCCCCCAACAGGAGGTCACCACAACATGGAGTAGGCATTGGCCGAACCACAGTAAAAATCGCTATGTCTCTTATCTATTTTACTTATTGTGATTACTGTCTTCTTGAGTTCTCTACTCACTTGCAATATTGCTCCTAAGTTTAATTCTCAAGTTAAGAGTGCTCCTTACTTATCTCTTCTCATCCAAACATGGTTTTAGTTCTCACTAACACTTGTATAAACCAAGTTTGTGTTGTTTAGAGTTATTTTTTCGCATGATCACTTATTCACCCCCCTCTAGGTGCCCTCAATTGGCATCAGAGTCGTTCTCTTCATCAAGGGACTAACAGCCCGAAGATATGAATCCTAAGGGCAAGGGAATTGTGATCGATGATAAGGAGAAAGAGATCATCAGCAACAATGAGCCAAAGGGAGATAAGCCCATCGACTCAGACTCAAACAATACGAAGAAGGACGATAAGAAGAAGAGGCACATCAAGAAGATAGTTTACTACAATAGCGATGCCTCCTCATCTTCACTGAAGGATGACGACGACTCTTCTTCAAAAAAAGATGGTAATGAAAATTACTCTTTTGATTATTCCCACATTCCGTACAACTCCAATGCTCATTTATTGTCTATTCCTCTTGGCAAGCCCCTAACTTTGATGGGGAAGATTATTCTTTTTGGAGTGATAAAATGTGTAGTCATTTATTTTCTCTTCATCCTAGCATTTGGTAAGTAGTAGAAAATGGAATGCATTTTGATAGTAATGATAATGCCATATTTATTAATGAACAAATTCATAAAAATGCCCAAGCTACTATTGTTCTTTAGCTCTATATGCAGGGATGAATACAACAAGGTTAGTGGCTTGGACAATGCCATGGGAATATGGGACACCCTCAACATTGCTCATGAGGGTAATGACGTCACAATGATCACCAAGATGGAGTTGGTGGAAGGCGAGTTGGAGGGGTGAGGAGCCAACTAAAACGTACAACAGGCTCAAGACCCTGGTGAACAAAATCCAAAGCTATGGAAGCACAAGATGGACAGTTCATAACATCGTGCGCCTCATGTTAAAGTCATTTACCGTTATTGATCCTCATCTTGTTAATCTTATTCATGAAAACTCTAGGTATACCAAAATGTCGCCCGAAGAAATTCTTAGTAAGTTTGTAAGTGGGCACATGATGGTAAAAGAAGCAAGGTATGTCAACGACATCGCTAATGGACTTGTTCCTCACTACGAGTCGCAACCCGTTGCTCTCAAAGCAACGACCAACAAGGAGGCACTTCCCAACAAGGTGGTGCAAGTCGAGGTGGTCGGCCTTAATGAGGAAGAAATGACGCTTGTAATCAAGTGTTTCATGACCGCTTTGAGGGGACGCAAGGACTACCCCAACAAGAACAAATCAAGGGGAAACGTTCATGCTTCAAGTGTGGTAAGTCCAATCATTTTATTGCTCATTGTCCCGATAATGAGAATGACCAGGATCAAGACAAGAAAGGGAATAAGGAGATAAAGAAGTTCTATAGAAAGAAGAAGGGCGAGGCGTACATTGGCAAGGAATGGGACTCAGACTGCTCTTCATCCGACTCCGATGATGAAGGACTTGCTGCCTATGCTTTCAATAAGTCTTCCCTCTTCCCCAATGAGCATCATACTTGCCTCATGGCAAAAGAGAAGAAGGTATGTACACGTGATACTCCTAAGTATACTTCTTCTAGTGATGAGGAATGTGATGATGATGTAGACTATATCAATCTTTTTAAGGGCTTAGATAGATCTAAGGTAGACAAAATTAATGAATTAATTGATGCTCTTATTGAAAAGGATAGATTGCTAGAAAAGCAAGAGGATCTGCTATACGAAGAACATGATAAAGTAGTAGAAGTAGAAAAATCCCTTGCTTTAGAGATAAAGAGAATGAAATGCTTGCATTTGAATTATCTTCTTGCCATTCCTCTATTACTAGCCTTAAGAGTTTAAATACTGATTTAAATGCTAGAATAGAACAATTAAGTGGTGCTAGTTCATCCATGGAGCATGTTTCAATTTGAGGTAAATGTAAAGATCTTGATTTTGATGCTTGTAATAATCATGATTTTGATACTTGTAGTAATCATGTCTCTATTATTGCCAAGTTGAATGATGAAATTGTTTAATTAAATGTTCAACTTAAAACTTACAAAAATGAAGTAGAGAAAGTTAAACTTGCCAGGGATGCTTTCACCATTGGTAGACATCCCTCCATTAAGGATGAACTTGGTTTCCAAAAGGGAACCAAGAACACTAAAGCCAAAAGGCCCTCAACTTCACAAAGGAGAAGGGGAAGACACCTATTGCTAGTAGCTCGCATTCTTTCATGAAAATAAGAACCATGCTTATTTGTATTCTCATGTAAAGAATGTTTTTGAAAGGTAATGTGCCATTGGTCAATTGTTTTGTGTACTAATCATATTTGTTTAAGTGCTAGGGACTTTATGAAGTCAAGCCAAAAGGAGCAGAAGGGACTTAGATTAAGAAAGGAGAAGATGGTCTGGTCTGCGTAGCACCGGACAGTCCGGTGGATCGGATAGTCTGGTGTACGATCCGACCAAGGGTACGCTCTCGAGAAAATCAGCCATCTCCTGTTATAATTCACCGGACAGTCCGCGCCGAGTGCCGGACAATTTAGTGTGCCAGCTAGCCAACGACTAGTGGCCACATAGGCCAGGACCAACGGTCACATGGAGCACCGGATAGTCCGGTGCCACCCACCGGACGGCCTGACCCCCTAGAATAGGAAACCAGCCAATAAGGGGATTCGTAGCCATGCACTGTGTAGTGTCTGATGTGCACCAGACAGTCCGAAGCACACCACGGACAGAAGGCAACCATGGCCTTTCAAATGGAGCTCCAACGGCTCCTAGGTCCCTTGGGGCTATAAAAGGACCCCTAGGCACATGGAGCAGCATACCAATCATACTTTGATCACTCTACAACACTAAGAACTTGCAACCACGCTATTGCTTTGCTAGATAGAGATTCGAGCACGTGTTTTGAGCTGTAACTCTGCTGTGTTGTCTCTTGTGCTCTTCTCAACTTGTGTGTGTTACTTCAATTTGTGTGTGGGTCTCTACTACCCCTAACTCTTGTGCTTATTTGAGATCAACCGTGTAAGGTGTTAGAGACTCCAACTTGTGGAGATTCCTCACAAAGGGAAAAGTTGATATAAGGAAGAAAATTGTGATACTCATGTTTGATCTTTGGATCACTTGAGATGGGTTGAGTGCAACCCTTGATCAAAGGAGGTCACCACAACATGGAGTAGGAATTGGCCGGACCATGGGATAAAATCACCGTGTCGCTTGTGCATTTCTTTATTGTGATTTGAAAGTCGCCTAGAGGGGGGTGAATAGGCAAAACGTAAAATTTATAAACTTTGAACATGCACTATGCCTGGGGTTAGTGTTAGAAATAATTTGGAGTGCGGAAGATAGTTCTCCTGCTATGAGTTGCTCAATCAATGCGGATAACCTTGGGAGCAAACTCAATCAATATGAGCAAGGGAACTTTAGAGAGAGGAAAGAAGGGGAAAATCAAGTGGAGATCAATACAAATGAACACAGTGATTTGTTTACCGAGATTCGGTTCCAAAGAACCTAGTCCCGTTGAGGAGGCCACAAAGGCCGGGTCTATCTCAACCCTTTCGCTCTCTCAATCGGTCACACAGACCGGTCGAGTGCTTCTCCTTAATCAGTTGGGTCACTAAGATCCCGCAAGGATCACCGCACACTTAGGTGTCTCTTACTAGCTTTACAAAGCACTTAAGAAGTTTAGAATGAGAAGGAAAAAGCAATCCAAGCAACAAGAGAAAAAAAGAAACACTAAACACCCTCTCTCAAGTCACTAAGCAATTGAGTTGATTTTGAGGCCTGGAGAGGATTTGATCTTTTGAGTGTGTCTTTGTAACACCCAAAATCTTATTTTGGATTTATTAAAAAGATTTTTTAGTTCTAAATAAATGCGTAAATAGGGATTTTATTAGTTTAGAAATTATTTCATGAAAATAAGTATATGTCAGTATTATATTTTGAATTGTCAAAGTTAGTGTTGGTCACTTGTTCTCAAATGCTATGAGTTAAGAACAAGACAACACAAAAGTTAATGGTTAAAGACCTTCGTCCTCCGAAGCATTATCTCCCTTAGGATATAATGATCTTCAGACGAAGGTTATGAAGGACAAGCCTTCATCATCTCAATAAGTAATGAAAAGTAGGAATATATAAATATATAAAGAACATGGATAATTATATCAAATCATCAAGCTATTTATCTTCTCATTATATAATCATGAACAAGTATTAATGATATTGAATTACATTTATACCTTCGGCTTGACAGAAGGTAAAAATCCCAGAGTGACGTGCGAGTGAATACCAGTCAGCGTGAACAGTATGGTGTTACTGTTCATCTATTTATAGGCACAGGACGCAGCCTGGGTAAAATTACATCCAAGTCCTTGACATTTTCTATTGACTAAAGAATAATCTGTCAAGGACTAAGCAGTCTTTTCCCCTTTAGGTCGGTTTCATTCTCCATCACTGTCTTTGCGCTAAGTCGAAGCTTCATCATCCATAGCTTCGGAACTGATTCATCCTTCTTCCAGACCGCTTCTTTCATACCGTGCGTACCTTCATCTCAAAGCCGAAGGTTCCTGTAACGGTATATTACACTTGGAAAAACATGTTAGTCGTGTTTTTTGAGGACCTTCAGAAGACGAAGGCCCCCAACAGTAGCCCCCGTAGTATTAATTTGTTCTCGTATCTAACAAATTCAGACTGCGATGTGAACGAAGGCCTTTAGCCGAAGGTCTAAAAACACATTCCCTTCGCTAGAATAACAAAAGTCAATGACAAATGGGGCCCGCCAAGTTGCAATGCGCTAGGCATATAAATAGAAACCCACAGCGGTAGCATTTGCTACACCATTTCTATTGCTTGCGTTATTTCTCAAATTTTTAACTCTTGCGCATTAGCTCTTGCTTGATTTTCGAGCTTTGTGATAAGGACAAGTGCTTGTTCCATGTCTGAAGAGACGAAGATGTCTGAAGAGAAGAAGATGTCTGAGGAGAAGAAGATATCTGAGGAGGAGAAGCTGTATGAGGAGAAGAAAGTTGTGGACCCTTTTCTTACTGAGCTTTACGAATCTATGGCAAAAACAAACACAAAAAAGATCACAAGGAGATAATGGCGGATTTGTCTGAAGATTTTGACGATAGCGATGACTATGATGTGGAAAGTGGGGATGAAGATTCTGAGGACCGTCCCTGGCGACCAAGCCATACCATCTTCAGAAAGTCGACCATTAAGCAAGTCATATTGAAGCCATGAAGGGAAGATACTTTCGTGACATGTCTATTGTGAGGGTTGGAGGAGACAGCACCGCCCCTGCTCCTCAAGAAAATGAGGTTGTTGTCTACAGAAGCTTTTTGAAGGCGGGTCTTCAGTTTCCATTAAGCAGATTTTTGGTTGAAGTGTTAAAGATATTTCAGATTTTTCTTCATCAACTTACTCCCGAAGCTATAATTAGAATGGGTTTGTTTGTTTGGGCTGTGAGAAGCCAAGGGCTGGAACCGAGCGCGAAGTGTTTTTGCAGCATGATGAGCTGTTGTACGAGACGAAGGCCACTGGCAAAGAGCAGTATCACAACAAACTTCGGTTGTTATGGATTCATTGCTCGCTCTAATGCAAGCTACCCGGTTCCAACATTTCGGAAGAGGTGGCCTATGTCCTGGATGGATGAGTGGTTCTATGTTAAGAATAATCTGATTGAAAGGGAGGACATTAAGGGGATCATCCAACGCCCCATTTGGTCTCGCTTCGGCCTTCGAAGGCCGACCGTGGCGATTGATAATGATGCTGAAGCATGTCAAAAGGCTTTCAGCAATGCCGTGCTTTCATTGGCACAAGAGACCTGATCCAGAGCACATAGCCTATAGGGTATGACCACTTGTGGATAACTGGGAGATGCCGACGGAGACTGTTGCCGGGTCCATTGAAGGTGGATTAATTTGTTTGAAATATACCTTCAGATACAGAGACCGGTTTGACGAACCTAGTGGCGACTGGTTAAAATGTATTGATGCTACTAGCGACGAATTACTTGGGGCATATACCAGAGCCAAGATGATGCTTTATCCTCAGCCTTCGGGGGCCGGGGCAAGAAAAGATTGAACAGGGTTTTGATGCAATTGGCTTCATATACCCTGATTACTGCTACCCTTGTGAAGGCATGGAAAAAAGAGGAAAACTGCCACTTCGGCCACCTCTGCTGTGCCGAAGGGCAAAAAGATCAAGGTTCTGACACACCGGCCATGATATATGAAACGACCGTAGTGCCTGAATTCGGTGAAGGGACCTCTTCCGCTGTCGAAGCGGAACAAGCTGCTCCCGCCGTTCGGAGCGCTGAAGGATCGATTGTAGCACCGAAGGTACCTGTAGTCGGGTCAGCTGAAGCCAAAGATGGTGTGGCCAAAGAGCCAGAGTTGGAAAAACAATAGTTTTGCCAAAGTGCCCACTGGTAGAGGTAGAACTGCCGAAGGTGACAAAGGCTCCGTCACAACCCAAGAGAGGAGGAGAGTGGCCAGCGTGCTAGACGCTATCATGGAAACCAAAAAGGCATTAACTCCTGCTCCCACGAAGAAAGTTGCCGAAGCTGCTACGGCCCAGGTTGAAGC